>JAGKTI010001148.1:70939-87449 GCA_018397915.1 Birgus latro
CAGTGTCCAGCAGTCTACTTTGACCCTGTGTCATACAGGCTGAATGCCAATGATTTTGTGATTAATTAATGCATTCAGAGCAGAAAAAAAAAAAAAAAAACGATACAGAGCGCTGCACCATTTTTCCAGCAACAAATTTCATTACTTTTAATGAAAAAGTCTCACATAAATCAACGGAACGTTGAAAAGTAATTATGAATGATGATCTTCCATGCCAAATGTAGTTTTTTGTTATACCACGATCTAAGTCTGGCTACTTCAAAACGTAGGTAGTTAAAGTCGTTTAAGCACACTTAATAATACACACATGTACATACACAGCAAGCTGGAAGGTACGATCCATGTGACAGGAACGCATTTTAATATTGTGTTTTTTATCTCAAGGAAATCTTTGTTGTCGCATTGAGAAGAATCTCTGTACTCTCTATCTCTCTTCGCCCTGCTACCATCTTAGTCAGGTCTACCTACTTCTGCATTTCCACTGTATCCTTAAAAATGACCCATTACTTCCTTTGCACCTCTGTTCAAATAGATCGTCCACCACCTACATACTGCGTGTAATGCAGTCTTCAGGTGACCGAAATGGTTTCGTGTAGTCCAAACAACATCATAAAGACCTGGCGGTCTACTAGTGAAAGTACTACGGTCGGATGTGGCCTGTAAGGCAACCGAGGAGTGTTTCGGGTTTGTGGCCAGGTGGTGGCCGAGACGGTGGAGAAGTGGCCTGCAGTCCTAGTGGACCCAGGTTCGATTCCTGGCTGGGGCAGAAAACAGTACAAGTATCTGAATTTCTTAGAAGCAGATTTTACTGATCTGCCATAAGACTTGCCGACATGTCGTAAAAATAACCATGTTAATACCAGTATACTAGTCCTGTGTGAGATAGCCTTAGCATGTATTCAGTATGGACGGTGGGTGTTAACGCCGAAGTGGTGACATGTGGAGGTGTATGAGGACTACTGCCCCAGAGATATAACCCTGAAGCCTTTTCCCAGAGTCGGACACATTAAGAAAAAAAATGTATCAAGTCTGCTACTGAATGTCGTTGATCAATGGACGCAAGCATACTAATGTTCCTGAGTTAAACACGACATGCCCTAGTGTTAAGAGTTATTATCGTATTATGTACATAAAAACACTGAAAACGTTACAGTAACAAAGAAAGATACATACAGAAATCAGATCATTTTAATACAGATATCTCGAACACCAAAGTTCCTGTGTGAAATACAGTCTACGTTAACTTCACCTCTACTAGTGGTCCCTTTCTGCTGCATAAATACTTCCAGTATCGCCAGATCTCATGGTTCAACAAAGTAAGAATCTTCAGTATGATAACCTGACGCTGGTTGTAATCTATTGTAATTCATCTGGCCCTAGTTTAGTATAATTTGCACAAACCAGGTTTAGATCAAACTGCAGCATCTCTAGTATAACACTGAAAACTTAAGAATTATTTCTTGTGATGAGAAAGGAAATAGAAAGGGCATAAAAATATAACAGCATTTACTGTTTTCATTGTCTATGCCCATGTTCATTCCTTATCAAAGCACAATAATTTTGATTTTCTTTCTTACTGCCCAAAAAAAAAAAAAAATCACTTTCTTGGTTAAATGATAAAGTCACAATTACCTTCAGTAAGATATCGCTCTTGAAAGTTTGTTGGCTTGATCAACAATCGACAGTATTTGGCTTAGTAGACAGTTTTTAAAGAAAAGGAGGCAAGTACATTGTTCATTATCTCCGTCGCTACGATTGACAGGGAGGAAGGGGGAGGATGGACTTTAATTGAAACAACCTGATTAGCTAGAGAGGAAGAAAAAAAAACTTCTTGGGTTCAAGATATTAAATAGTTAAAGTAGTAAAAACTGATTATGTGAAAAACATATGTTATTCCAGTCAAATGTGATCCGTATTATGCCAAGTTATTCCATTCAGCCCATTGATGTATTTTGTATTATATCTTTGCTCTCGAAGTGACTAGCAAATAAGATGAGTAAATCTTTCTCTGGTTGTATGAGAAAATAATTACAGACGACCTTGAGTCCCTTGTCGTTTATCTGGTTTTTGAAACTCTCTCACATGACTTGAGAAATGGACTTCTGTTGGAGATGTTGTATATTGATGATGTGGTGTTTACCGCAGAGAATGAAATGGAGGCGGAGGAAAGATTTAGTAAGTGGAGAGATGGTATGGGGCACAAGGGCTTAAGAGTAAATGCAGATAAAACATAAGTGATGATATCTAGGGTTGGTGGCGGTACTGTCAAAGAAGAGGGAGAGTGGCCATGTGCAATTTGGCACAAGGGCGTGGGAAGTAATTCAATCTTGTGCAGTGTTTTTGGTAAGTGGGTGCATAAGAGATGTAGTGGTATTAGAGGTAGACTGCGAGATAATGTTGATTTTATGTGTGCAAGGAGAGCAGTTGGAGATCGTCAGGCGTGAAAGGATTGAACTTGCTGGTGAGTCTCTTGTGTAAGTGTGTGGAAGAGTTTTGTTATATGGGAGACATGTTATGTGCTGGATGTGGGGATGGAGCTAGTTCTGTGGCTGGGGTGAAGAGTGGTTGGAAGAAGTTCAGGGAGCTGTTGCCTCTCCTGCTAAGGGACCTTTGTATGCAGCATGTGTTAGGAGTGTAATGCTCTATGGCAGTGAGACCTGGGCAGTAAAGGAAGAGGATATTCGCAGGTTCAAACATACAGAAATGACAATGATTAGGTAAATGTGCAGTGTGTCTCTGAGTGCAAGGCCTATGGAGGTTAGGTTTACCAGTTAAAGAGTTGAGAGGTACAATGGGACTGGAGTGTACTGATGTTATGATGAGGAGAGGTAGATTGAGGTGGCTAGGGCATGTGGAAAGGACAGGGGAATATAATTAGGTGCAGAAAGTGAGAAGCGTTAATACTGGGTGTGGGGTTGCGAGGGGTAGACCAAAGAAGACCTGGGGCGAGGTCATTAAGGACTAACTATTTGTTACCTCCAGGCGTACTCATCTTGGCAAGTGTCTGAATTTGCAAATGACCCTCAATCAACACTTTGTGAGACTAGACAGAACCGCCCCTCTGTATCTGGGAAAGCAGAGTGTGCTGAAGCTGCTGTTCGCTCCCTGTAATCCAGCACAGGATGAGAAGCTTAGGATTATAGTTCAGGTAGGTATCAAGATGATTAGTAGTGCAAAAACCTCTTCAGACATCATAGCAGAATAATTTGCCTTTGGTTACCTGTATTTTGTAGACACCATTGCTCTTATTCTCGCCATTTATAGGAACTCCCTAACCATTTTTTCTTAAAGATGTATTTTTGCGTACGGATGGGCAATATCCTTTTATTCATTATCTATCCAGAGTATGCCAATATTGGAAGGTTTTATGTAACACAGGAGGGGACAGTAAAGCGTAATAAGCAAAATATATCACTTACGTAAAAATGTTAGGGAGCTTTCTCAGCTGACGAGAATAGTTGCCCATTACTTTAGAAGAACCAGTCTCAGCGTAATAAGCAGAGTATGCAGAGAGATTCACTGACTGCTGGAAACTTATTGAACGTCCATCCATTCTCCATCATTCTTACATGTTTTACCTTTTTTTTTCCCCCTCCTGTTCTCTTACATCAGTATCAACTCATTTCTAACAGTAAAGTCAAAATCGGTGGCGTATTTTCAAAACAAAAAAAAATTGTTGGTTTCAAGTAATGTTATTAACTTGTAAAAGACATCTTCAGTGAAAAGGATTATGAAGGCCATATATCACTTCTCCGGTTGTAAAACTCTCATGTTGAACAAGATCGTCTGTAGATAGCATGGGTAAAAAAAATATATATTCTAGGAGGTAAGAAATCAATTCAATTATATGTTGACCCGTTTTGCTAACTGCAGTACAAAACACTCAGCATCCTGAAAGTTAACTCTGGCTGTGAATTACCGTACTTTGCACTGTATGCTGGCAAACGTTAGACAGTTATAAAGATCTGAAGATGAACCTAAGACATCTAAAATTAGGGAAAACATCTTTTGGCTTACATTTGGACTGAGAATACAGGATTAGTAATTTAGTTCCTGCTTATTACGAACTGCTTCATTCGTCACCTAGAAACTTAATGTCGACAGTGGTTAAGGTAGTTAGCCTTTAGCTCTTCATTGCAGCGAGTTCCTATGAAGCCTGGAAAATCGTAGGTCATTAGTCAAAAGGAAGAATGAGAAAAAGAGAACAAATTTTGGCTGTCATATTGCCAAACCATTAATTGAATGTTTTATGTTATGAAACACAGTGTTCTTATGTTAATACATGTCTCTCCTGTGTCGCATTCAGGCTGGCTTGTATGAGCAGTGCAAGAAGGAAACCTTGGAAGCAGCTGGCTAAGAACGAAGAAAAAGAAATGGGATGAACTGAAGCACGAGTCGAGGCCAGAGGTATCAGACAGTTACTCATCCAGATTCAGAAGCCTAACCTTAACTCAAATGCAGGGGCCTATGTTGTTTCTCCTGTTAGGTTTCAGTCTTTTAGCTGTGGCCTTTGTGCTGGAGAGACTGATGTCTCCATCAAACTCACGCTTACCCCATTGAATCCCAAACATTTTGCTCAACAAAAATGGTGAGGCATATTCATGGAGTACAAAGTATCCTTTGAAGATGTGCAGATTGGCTTGGGAGAAAGGTAGAGTCCCGGTGGATTGGAAATCAGGTATAATTATTCTCCTGTACAAAGTATACTGAAGCGGAGATACAGAAAAGAGAAACTATTTCCAGGCTGCTCAACAACATTGTAGACTTTACCTTGGTGTCTGATCTCAACAGATGGCAGCATGTGTCAGTCAAATAACTCAGAAAACACAGCCTCTGAGGTACAAACCAGACCTGATTTTCCTCATCTTTCTCATTCGTTTTTCGTGATCTATTGAAAGGCAAACAGTAATTCTGTACCATTTTCGTATTTTGTATAAATTTTTGATTTTTGATACTAGTATCAAATGATAAGCAATGTCTAATATATTACACTAGTTGCATGAATAATGCTTAACAGTTTTGTTATGAGACATGTTTATCATAAAACTAAATGATACCGAAACAGTTCACCAAAACAGTTATCACAGAAACACAGTTCTTATGAGTGTCTACATATCTTTCAAACATTATAATGAATCCTCACGAGTTTTATGGGTGAAAAACTTAAGCCTTAGTGGCAGTAGTACCTAATGATGCAGACCAATCAGATGATGGCCTTAACCATTTAACCTTTTGCTCCACAAAAATGGTGAGGCATATTCAGCGAGTACAAAGTATACTGAAGTGGAGGTACAGAAAAGAGAAGCTTCTGCAACTGAAATTGATGCATTGAGGATAGAGGCTGTATAAATATATTTGCGTGAGGCAAAAGGTTCTTTTATACCAAAAATATACATATTTTGTGTCAATACAACAAAACACAGCAATGATACTAATGATTCTAAAGCTTTATGGATGTAATTATTTTTTTTTCCAAAGCTGTAACAGAATAACAAGGTCTATTTCTAATACAGTACACTTATTTTTAGGTTGCCAGGTGCATCATTGATCATGAGCAATGCCGACTTACACAGGCACTTCAAATAAATTACTGAGACTCGTATTATGAGAACTAAAGGAGATATGAAGAAATGTTGTATTAAAAGCTGTTCTTTTTTCATTTAAAAGAAAGTCTTGCAATGGTAATTTTTTCAGCCATAAATCTGCATGTGCCTATTAAAGGGTTGACTTTTTCTTCTTACTACCATTAGACGATTCTTTGCCGCTAAAGGTAATAATTTTGAATTAGAAAGGTTAGATCACAGCCTTCATTAAATTCCTTGGCACCTGGGAGCTCCCGTAAGGTCATTAAAAGATCCCAAAGAAAGTGGAAATAAACAACAGAAAGATGACTTTCACACTGCAGGAGATAAGCACAGCAAATTATGTATCATAAAACTGAAACAAAATTCAAAACCACCCAATTAACATTCTTAAGCATTTTCAGAAGTAACTTATCTTGACCACTTATGTCTTCAGCTCAAGGTCGTTCGTTTCGTTTCGTTTTTGAAGGCTCCAACATGCTTGCATGCGCCTCTCTGTTAATTCCTATAACCCTGAGGTAACACTTAAGGGAACATCAGTCAAAATTTACGTTCATTTTTTAGGTACACTGGGGGTCAAAAGTTCTGTCCTGATCCCAGGCACAACATGAATCTCTACCAACTGAGGTTTGAACAACGGTGCTTCGGGAGGAGGGGGTTGCGAGGTGCCGGGGTGGCAGGAAACAGCGTCAGAGGAAGGGATTCATTGTCCAGATCCAAGGGAAGACATGTAACCAACATTACCATGATCTAAGTATAATTCAATGATAAGACTGGGCTGTGATATTGAATAAAGTTGGGCTGTGATACTCAAGACTTACAATATGAGTATGGTCGAGTATTCCACGAGACTGCGAGAATACGTGAATGTCAGCCTTCGTATACTCGTAGTGATTTTCAACTTCTGCAGTTCAGTGGACAGCAGGAAGTGATGAGGTTAACAGATTGTAGAACTATCCCAGACTACTACCAACTTCAGTCAAAGAAAGTAGTTCTGGTTATTATTTTGTTGAATTTCCTTTGTATCTCCATCCCTCTCGCTTATATCTCGAACTCCATTCCACCCATTCTTTCCCTTCCTGTCAACCTCCTACCTCTTTCCCCTCTTCCTTACCTCTCTCCGCCCACCTTCGCTCTTCCTACCAACTTACTCCCTCCCTTGAGCGTCCATGGACCTCCTGTTTGGATCCAGCATTGCAAGTTGTTATGGAAGGCATAAATGTGGCAATGGCAGGAGGGTAGAACCTCTTAATTATGTAGTGAAATGACGAGTGGTTTTCTGAAACAGAGAGAGAGAGAGAGAGAGAGAGAGAGAGAGAGAGAGAGAGAGAGAGAGAGAGAGAGAGAGAGAGAGAGAGAGAGAGAGAGGTTGTTTTGAGCAGAGGAGAGCGGCAGTGCAAGATGGTTTTATCAGTGTTATCGTGCAATATAATCAACAGTGAACTATGAATAGTCTAAGACTACATTACCAACTATTGCATTACTTTGTATGCACCTTAGAAATGGCAGAGAGACGCGACAATGCGGTGGGTGAAGAGAAGAGTACAAACGATCCTGAGGTCATTACTCTCTGTGGCCGTAACATCTGATGTGGGAAGTGAGAAAGTCATCCAGAGAAGTTGCCCTTCTCACAGGTGTCTCTGTCAGGACTGTGAATTGATGGATTCGTCGGTGGCAAATGGAGGGCTCAGTGATGACAAAGCCTTGGAATGGAAGACCTCGAGATCTCACCGTTAAGATGTCGCCCGTATAGCGGACATGGTAAACAAGCAGTCAAAGTGTTCAGCGGTCCAGGTTACTCGGACTTTACAGCTTCCTTGCGACGACGAGAAGACGCATTCACGAAATGGGCATTCACTGTTACAGGACGGCCAAGAAATATAAACTCTCTCAAGCCAATAAAGAGTGTAGACTAGGCATTGCTTTACAGTACTTAGGAGCAGACGCAGATTTTTCTGAACAGAAATATTTACTGATGAGAAATGCTTCATGTTGGTGGAGGCAGGGGCTCAGACGTGCTGGAGACCAGTAAACACACGGTATAAGATGAATAATATACAGAAGGGCAAAAGTGGTAGGGTAAACCTATCATTTGGGGAATTGATGTGGGCCAATGGACTTGGAGAATTGACGAAAATAGAAGGAAGATTTACAGGGCAAAAATACAGTGACGTGTTAGGAAACGTTTTATTGTCATTCGTGCGAAATATGGCAATCCCATTTCCTCGTCCTATTAGACTTGTTCACGACAGGAGTCCTGTGCATGTGTGCAGAGTGGTATTGGATTGGCTAAATCAGCACCCAGAAGTGGAAGTCCTCGATTGGCCCTCAAAGGATTGTAATCTAAACTCAATCGAGAATTTATGGACCATTATATATAAAGGATTGGGACGTAGTTGAAAAAATAAGTGTTCATGCTGTAGAACGTAAAGCCCTTGAGGTATGGCAGTCTGTGAGGAACCGTCCAAAGATTTGACATAATTTAGTGGCATCCCTACTCAGCAGGGTTGTTGAGGTTGTTCAAGCTCAAGGTGGCTGGACCTTGTACTTATGTGTTTGCATCATTTAAATGCATGATGATGTAATATTCCTTGATTCCGTGTAAGGTAATTTTCATAGTGAAAAGTAATATCAAATGTATTCCATATGAGTACTCGTATGTGCTGTAGGCAATGGTTTACCATGAGCCTGGAATTATGTTATTGTCAATAACACCCTTTTGTTTTCCTCTGTGAGGGTTAATGATATCTAGATTTACCATAAATTAGTGTAATTATATTCGAATGTCTTTTTCCGAATACGGTGAAAGCGGGTTACATGTATATGTAAGTAATAATATTTCAGTTCTATATCATAAATACACTAACTTTTTTTTATTGTTTGTGTGCCATTAATAGTGTTTGACTGATATAAATTCATTTGTTTAACTCAAGTGCTTCAGTTTCCTCTAACTTAATATTTGCCGTTATATTGTCTAATTTCATCCCAAGCACCTTCTCCCGAAACTGACTGAAATGATCAGGATTTTGCCATAAAGTCCTTCCTTAGCTGAAGAGACTCAACATCACGGTGGTATATACCTGTAAGTGTGGTATGAATTATATCCTTAAGGTAGAAAAATATGGCCATAATATGCACTGAGAAGTTTAATATCCAATAATAACCGACGACTGGCCTGTCTGCAAAGAAACCAACGAATCAGTTATGCAATCGATGATTTAAAGAGTGAAAACAAACTGATTCCTTCCACGCTACGAGGACTGAGAAACATCATAGTACTAACTATGATTCTCTAAATCATCTTACAAAAAATTATGTCTCCCGGAATATATAGTTACCTGTATATCATCATGTTCATACTTATTATTTTAATATAACCTTACCAGTGAATCATATTGAGATCATGGAAATATTGGTTACATATCTTTCCAGGGATCTGGACACTGAATCCCTCCCTCTGACCCTGTTTCCTGCCACCCCGGCACCTCGCATACCCCTCCTCCCGAAGCACCGTTGTTCGAACCTCAGTTGGCAGAGATTCATGTTGTGCCTGGGATCAGGGCAGAACTTTTGACCGCCAGTGTACATTTTAGTATTATATTCGTGCTACCGTCTATCTTCACAAAATATTATTACAAAACCATTTGCGGTTCATAAAATGCTCTTGAATGGCTTGCTTGAAGAAGTCCTTTATTACCGGAAAATGATACTACGATATACCATAAGTCTTTCCCTACTATGACGACATTTTTGCTACTTTTTTCCTACCGTCTATACCCACGACATTGTGATGATTGTCATATACAAGACTTGAGGCCTTCCTGGATGCGTACACCATAAGATAGTGAATGGAACCACTCGATATAGGAAAATGGAAGCAATGTGCAATGTTAAACTATTTAGCACCACTACGAAATTTATGAACCCTGTCAAGTAGACAGTCAGTATTATTACCAACAGCAGCTCCGTAATAAGTAAAAAAAAAAATGAAACGCCGAGTACTCGGTCCCATAGCTGTCAGTGCAAAGCGTTGCTTGGTATGCCTCCGCCAAGCCGTCCTCATGGACTCGCCATACTACTTCCATGACAGGGATCACTGTGGGTTGAAATGAGACGAAAGATAAACTATGTCGATCCTATATGACTTTGACCTTTGACCCCTTGATTCTGTTGACCCAACTTGATCACTGTCCCTTCATACTGTATAACTGACAAGTTTGGTCGGAATCCGTCGAGAGGTTCAGGAGATGTCGCACCCACACCCATATAACCTTGACTTTTGACCCCTTGACCTTAATGACCTAATCAGATCATCGTCGCTTTATGGTGTATCGCTAAGAAAAGTTTTGTGGAATTCCGTCGTGGGGTTCAGGAGATATTGCGCCTATAAGGATAAACTAACGCCAATGACCATGGAGGAGGCTCCGTAGCATCTCTTAACGATTTATTTTTGTATACGGATGCTTAGCATAATTCTGCACGTTACACAGGCAGAGTACGGCGATATTAGCCTGAACTAAACAACACACAAAAGGGCAGTAAGGTGTAATAAAAAAATAAATAGCTTGGGAAGAGGTGATAGGGAGCTTCCTTGGCCGACGATAATACTTGACTAGATCATTCGGCCTCTTTCTAGTGTTATATTCCAGCTAATGACAACCGGTTGTTGCCCAAAAAGTTTTACAAAGAAAAATGGTCGGCATTTTTGTCCATAATGTGCCCTGGTAAAGGAAACTGATCACCCTTCGCCGTTTTTACACTTTTTCTCAGACAGGAAAGTCTACGTTGGGATAGGGTTGTTTTCTTTGTGTTGGGATAGGTTAGTTGGTTAGTCTGTTTGGTTATTATGTTATGTTAAGTTAGGTCACGGCTGAGAGAGAGAGAGAGAGAGAGAGAGAGAGAGAGAGAGAGAGAGAGAGAATGTTCAGTGTGGGAAAATCAAACTCAGCTGGTAGTGAAGGAATGGTATACAGAGCGGAAATCTGCGTCTCGGTTCCATACGCCCCTTGTGAACCAACAGAAGACTGGATGAGATAAACAGATATATGAATTGACTCGTATGGTCATTACCAAAGGATATTGATGTCATTTCTGCGACTAATCCTGTTTCTTTAACCTAACCAACTCATTCCTGGTGGCAGTAGAGTAGGTGACTTGGTTAATCATTACCGATATTATTACATCATAATGCAGGATTAGACATTAACCTCTTCAGTCTGATAACGTATTCTTTATTTCATTTTTGTTGCCACCAGACGACGTAATTCATTTTTCATGGAAGTTTGCCATATATGGAGTTAGATATTAATGCTACTGACCCAGTACACACAAAAGGTCTCCTCTGAGGTCAATGAAATTGTATGTCTGTAAAAAAAAAAAATAGAATAAAAATGATAAGAAATGAAAGGGTTAATGCAGTATAAGGTAAAAGAATACTAAACTCTGATGCAGGTAAACTGAAACTCGAGTTAAGACATGAACATTTTAGTAGCTAGAATATTAGGGTCAAATATGGTTTAGTCCTGAAAGTTCTATGACACAATCGTTCTGCCTTATCAAACCATGGCATGAAATATTTCCCTCACATCATCTTATCATGAACAGACGTGGAAACAGCAGAAAAATAACCTCTTCAGTACTAGATTATTCGCCCATATTCTAATGACTTTTTTATGGAATATGGCATCATTGTCTGTCCATGGGAATTACTACATAATATACAAACTCAAGTCCATCTGTCCTGACCATTTTTGTCCCTGGTACCTCTGGACATATGCTGACTTCAGCCAGTGTGGGGTGCCATAAAAAAGGTAGAACAATTTGCGATTTTATCTACAGCTCATCACACACTAAACCAATACAGTTAAGGCCAGTGAAAATAATCCAGGTGGAAATATATCAGTCAGTGTATTAACACCATAACAAATTTCAAACTCATAACTCACTGACACTATATCGTAATACACCCTCAAACCATCTCCGGGGGTATTGCTACTATAGATTAAGAAACAGTGCATTAGTGCGTAACTCTGCTGTGAAAAACATGCAGATGCTGGAGCAATCTCTCCAGCACAGGGCTAACAGTACTCAGGACAACATTCGGCACATATAGCATGAGAGACCTGGTATGTGTGTGGGAAAGTGTGTCATGTTAAGTGCAGGGGAGAGGAACATCAGTAGTACAAAGGCAGCAATACACAGGCTACGACACAACGGAATGAGTGGGAGAATGTAACTGATAATTCCGTCCCTTGGTCACGTATTAACCTCTCACTATGAAAGATAATAATGTAACTGAACCAGCAGCCCCTCCGACACAAAGACCGTTGTACCCAGTATGAGACCGAAGAATAGGAGTACGAAATGTGTGCGATAGTGTGTCGCAGTGAATGACGAGCCCTAGATCCAGCACGAGATGCAAGAGAGGACTGTGTACGAAACCTTTTACATAATGTCTGTGATCTCCTGCTATGAAGAAGAACGAAGAGAAGGATTTGGCAACCGCTTCCTGAAAAAGGATGCAGAACCTAGGATAGGACCCAACACGACAAATATTTGAGGACGTTGTATGTGTAAGATGGTCAAAGTGTTTGAGCAAATGGATTCATTTTCTTCTCCACTGCAAATACACTAACACCTTGGATGAAACCTGACTAGAAGAGGATAGTGTGTATGTGTGTGATAGTGCATAGTAACAAATGAAGGAGTACAGCAAGCAAAAAGAAGTCACAGAACAAACTTTGGGTTCAACGAGAAAAGGAGAAGAAATATCCTTTTACCCAAATGATGGTAGGTAATATTCTACCATGAAAGAGAAACTGGTGACTGACATAAAAGCTTCCCCAAGGCAAAGGCTACCAATCCGAGGACAAGACCCAATGCTACGAGCAAAAGAGGACCCTGAATGTGTGTGATAGTCAGACTTCTCAGTGTGGCAGTGGGGGCTGGGTTGTCTGAGATGCCGTCCTGTTCCTACTGTCTCCTGTGCTTCTCCCACTGCTTCATCAAGCGCCCACAAGCAGCAGCCTCTAGTGATTCTTTCGTCCGCTGCTCGTATAAACCCGCATGTGAGTTGAAATAATTGTGTTCATATTCATCATCCTCGTCATCGTTAACGTCATTGGTATCATCATACTCATGTTATTATCACCCGCCTTTAGTAGGCTGAGCGATAATGTTTTTGCCGTCATCTGTGTGTGTGTGTGTGGGGGGGGGGGTGTATCTGTTCCCAGTGTATCTCATGAACGGCTTGAGCTATCAGCATGAAACCTTTATGTTAAAATGATATGGCCAAAATCTTGGACGAGTTCGAAATGGGCACTCGGGGTCAAGGTCAAAGTCACCAAAATGGCTGCTAAAGGTCAACAATTTTTTATCGCCCGCCTTTTGCACCATCTTGTCTTATGAACGGCTTGAGCTATTAACATGAAACCATCAGGGTATCAAGATATGGTCTAAGTCTTGGACTTGGCCAACAGCATATTCCGGCGGGTGATTAGCATTCGGCTACCGAATGCTTTTTTTTTTTTTATGACTATCATTGTTATCATTATTATTATTATCATTATTATTTTTTTTTGTGTATTTGTTCTGTTGCTGCTTTAGTATTCTTGTAATTAATGCTGTTAACGATTTTTTTGCTGATGTTATTGTTTTTATTTTTTTACTACTGTTATTATTGTTGTTATTGTTTTTGTTATTGTTGATTTTTTATTATTAGGATTACTGTTATTGTTGTTGGTGTTGTTCATATACTGATGATGATGATGATGATTGTTGTTGTTGTTTTTGTCCTCCTTGATATTGTTATTTTTATCGTTGGTGCGGTATATGATTCCTTGATATATAACCTTGTGGTCAATAACCCTACCTATCTGTTCATTTGTCTGTCTGTTAATCTGTCTATGTATCTGTTTGTCTATCTATTAATCTATCTGTCTATCCGTCCATTCATCTCTCTCTCTCTCTCTCTCTCTCTCTCTCTCTCTCTCTCTCTCTCTCTCTCTCTCTCTCTCTCTCTCTCTCTCTCTCTCTCTCTCTCTCTCTCTCTCTCTCTCTCTCTCTCTCTCTCTCTCTCTCTCTCTCTATGTACATAATACATAGGTAGAGATAATAAACTAATTTCCTTACACACTGATAAACCAGATATTTTCCTCTGAAACTTAGGATGTACTTGGACGTATCAGTAGACTCATCTGTGTGGTGATCTTCAGCTCTTATACTCCTCACCTGTGTTATACTCCTCACCTGTGTTATACTCCTCATCTGTGTTATACTCCTCACCTGTGTTATACTCCTCACCTGTGGTATACTCCTCACCTGTGTTGTTTATAAAGGTCATGTGTGCTCTCAGCTGGAATAATGCTCACCTTTGTGGATGGATGTGGAGAGGTTGTACAAAAAAAAAGAAACTCAGAACAAAGCTGTTAGAATTAGTAATAATCTTGCTATTACAAATAAAGTACCTCCCTTACAGGTAAGAAGGAATGCTGCCTCCTTTGCAGTATTTGATATATACTCTTATGACAAATGCTCAGACGACGTAACATCCATTGTGCCACCTCTCCTTGCCTTCCCCTGTGCTTCACGGGCATCTTGAAGCGCTCATGACTGGAAAGTCACACTGCCAAATTGCAGAACTTCCACCTATCAGAAATCTTATATTCCCAGAACTGCATCATTTTGGAACTTGATACCCCAAAGTTGTTTCCCCCCAAACTTTAACCTACAGCTGTTGAAGTCCAGCTGTTACAGATTATTTATGAATGGAGGACACCAGTAATCTGGTGCATGGATTATTATTATTATTTTTTAATTCACTTGTTTCTTTCTCTGTTCTGTTATTTTAAAACGTATATTCCACGTGGGTCTAATATTTTTGTTTGTAAGTGGTCCTAAACTTTAGACTGTATGCCTCTGGTACAAATTCATAAACCCTACAAATTGTATCTTTTACCACCTCATAATCAGCACACAGGTCAACTGGTAAAGCAGTATACGCCTCCTGTGCCGTACCCTTAAGTGCACTCTGAAGTAACATAGACCAAGACTCCTAGGACAGGAAACACGAGCTGCCACATCAGATATTTGGAAATATTTAGTGACATCTTACCCCTGCAGGAAAGGACTAACTTAAAGTTCTCGGCAACATCAAACGAGTCACTTAAAGAGGCACCACAAGGACTAGGTGAACTGCCACGCTGCCTCAGTCTGCGCTCATGAATTAGCTCACGTTGTTTCTCTCGTGCTTGAAATTGTCTCACTTGCAACTGAATTTTGGCTAATTCAGGTTGTTCACTGACAATAGTATTCATCCCTAGATAGGAAGACCTGTGCCATATAGGTACACATCGGGTGCGTTTAAGTTTCGCGGTTAATGGTGTCCAGAATAATGGGTAATGGGCAACGTTTGTCCTTACACCAAGCAGTCCTGAGCCAGCCTATGCTGTTTCTGCCCGCAGGCTCAAGTTCCCGCCATTGTCGACTGTCTGGTGAGTACCTGTGTATCCAATTGGCACATGTTTTCGTGTAGCGTATAGTTTTTGTAAGAAAAAAAAAGAGAGAGAGAGAGAGAAGGGCCATTCTGGTTAAGGTCGAAGACCTGAACGCACATTTTGAGTGTTTTAGCCACAATATGACCACGTACATGCGTGTAACGTGTCCCACTATATGCAGTATGAAGTAGTATCGTTTTCTTTGGTTTTTAGTGTATTTGTGTAGGTAATGGAGGCAAAACGAGCTAGGTAGCTGTTCCACACGGAGCTGGCAGAATTTTCTGAAGCTGGAGTATTTCAAGAGAACTGTTGACATCACATTAGAACCCCTGAGTGACACAGAAACCCTTGATTGTTACTGTGGGTGAAGTAATTCTAAGTAAAACATAGGAAATGCAACACTTGCAATTTCCACCTGACAAAGCACATACCCTCACCTCCCTGCACACCTAACCAAGGACATAACGACCCTTACCCTCCCCACCTTTCCTTTTAATGGTGGGTGTAAGGAGAACGCTTTGAGGACACATAACCTGGGCCCTTCAGATTCCCTGTGGAGGTTGCATTAAAATTTGTAGGAAAAAAAATTGTTACCTTTTCATTACTTGAAAGAATAATGTTTAAGACACAACATTCTACCCATCAAAAGGCGGCAGTTCACTATAAGACACATAACTATGTGAAATTTCATTACTTTATATTATACACTTTCTGAGTTCTGGCCCAGAAACGAAATCGCGACGCCTGGCCAGCCACCCTGCAACCCGACACTATTGATCCCAGTGATAACAGCACCCTCCTCTGACTGTGTCATGTGGAGGTCAAAAATGTTGATCTACATGGCTTCAATTTTCAACAATTATCGAGGTACATTTACTGAAGACCTTTACCAAGCTATGGTTACTGAAATCCTTATGAGGAAGACCTTATGGGAGATCAGTTTCCCCAACTGTTTCATATATTCACAAGCGAAGGTGCGACGTCGCCAAATCATTCACACTGAACTCACTCCAATGTTGCCAATAGGACTGAATGAATGAGTGCTGCCAAAGAATAAGACAAGCGACCAAGGTGGGGTCGGTGGGTTGTGTTGGGTGGGGTGAGTGGGTAGGTGGGTGAGTAAGTGGGTAGTCACGTCACTCCCCAGATAACAAGACAGGAGATGGACTTATACGGCTTGTAACCATATGGCTGTCTTACTTGGATTCTAGTATATCGTTTAGAAGACAATGGATAAATATATGAATATATATGGTACACTTGGGTCATTTTACAGAAACATGCTAAAACTACAAAATATTTTCTTCACATGGAACTGAAGGTGTATCTGTACACATAATAATGCATCTAATAGGATGAATGAGACTTATATTATATGCGGAGAGAGAGAGAGAGAGAGAGAGAGAGAGAGAGAGAGAGAGAGAGAGAGAGAGA
>JAGKTI010001149.1:0-18355 GCA_018397915.1 Birgus latro
GCACTCATTTGAGGCCTATCGCTTTCGACTCTGATAAGTCCCAAATGTGGCCTATCACTCTCAGCAGGTAAAGCTTTGTCCTTTTGCCCGTGCATGAGACCTTTCCCCTTGGTTTGCATCTGCTATGGCCGATCAGATGCAAGACATTGTGTACTGTTATTTGAGATGAATATATACTTGTATCTCTTCAAAGTTTTGTTTTAACATACAGGTTGTCCCTGCTATGACGATGAGACGTGTTTGGGAAAACCCTTCGTTGAGCCGGGGTATCGTTAAATGAGGACATTATAGAAGGTATAGGGATGTGTTTGAGAGCCTTGGGATTCTCCCCCACCACCCCAACCAAGTCCAAAAACAAGTTTCTAGCTCACCTATGCCCTCAAATAGCTTTAAAACAAGCTAAACTAAGCCTAAACACAGTTTATAACTCACCTAAACCCAAAAATAAAATTTGAAAATTGTCAAAAATAGGTATGGAAGAAAATCAAACTTAGTAAACTGTACCCAAAAATGAGTCTCATGTTCACCCCACCTATGACTAAAACACAGTCAAAAAACATTTTATAAATTAATCTAAACACAAAATTTGAGTCTAAAATATTGTCAAAATCATAAAAAAAAAAAAACATTGCATAACTGGAGACTGGCCACTGTTGGGCAGGGAAGAGTGTTAATATTTTACATCACTAAGGTGGGGTGTTGCATAAAGGATGTCATATAGCGGGGTATACCTGTACATCCAGAATGCTTGTAGTACCCATAAAATTTAATGAAGACAGCTATGGATGATGCCAGAATATAATTAAAAGTCAACTTCACTGAGGCAGAAACAAGCTAATTATTGACTAAATGTGCATCTTATAAATACTGTAATATCCAAAGCTTCCACTACTGAATGAACACAGACCTAAGTACATTTATAGAATGACGAGGAATCATCCTGGATGCGATTTATCCTGATGGGGAATCGTCCATGTTTTGACAGGGAATTGTCCAGGAACCATGATGGTGGTGACATGAGCTACATTTCAACAGCTATAGCACCATGGAACAAGATGGAGCTTTTGAGAGCAAAAACGTGGGGGGTGAAGGGGGGGGGGCTGTCGTGGCCTCTGTCACCGTAGGAACTACAGTGGGCTTGCACAGTACGTGTGATCACTTTGCACGAGTTTATCCCACAATACGTGAGGCAGAGGCAAGGAGTGGCCCAAAACAGCTATTTTCCCAGACTACGCGATCCCACCCTCTGCACGTTGTGCCCATCCTGATGTAGATGCATAGAACTTCCCAGGCATTCTAATGCACAGCGTGGGTGTGGGGAGGGGAGCGGCACCATCACAGCCAAGATTCGCGCACCGTGAGGATACGCTCTCTCAGGTTACCCTGTTGTGTACTACGGACGGTTTTTTGTTCTCTCTGGTGCTTTGTCCCTCATCAGCACCATGCCTCTGCCACTACGAGTGAAGAAACTCCCGACGCACACCACCAAGATGGAGATAATCAGGAGAAAAGAGGGGCAAGGGAACTTCGCTATCGGCAAAGCCATAGACCTGGCAGAATCTACAGTGAAGACTGTTTGGAAAAACAGAGAGGCCATCAAGACGCTTGTGAAGACATATGGGGCATCAGAGCTAGATGGCCATTCCCGCATAGGTAATCGTGCGATAATTCTGATGGAGAGATACCATGCCACCTTCACTATGAGAAAGGAGAAGGAAGGTGTGCCACTCAACAGTAGTTACATCCGGGACCAAGCCAAGCTCTTTTACAAGGCAGCATCTTGCAAGCTATCTGTGGACAAACCTTTCAAGGCATCAGTTGGATGGCTGCACCGTTTTTTACAACGCAAGGATCTTCGTCACATCAGATTGTCGGGCGAACGAGCCTCTGCTGATGAGGTAGCTGCAAGAGAGTATCCTGCAATATCGAGGGCAATCATTGAAGAAGGAAAGTACACCAAGGACGAGATCTACAACGTCGACAAGACAGCGTTATACTACAAATTTCAGAAGCAAGCCCCTGGTCGCAAGCTGGACAAGCCAAAGATGATGGTCATGCTGACCGTCAACCTGTCTGGGAGCCACAAGATGCAACCTGTTGTCGTACACACAGCTTCACACTCTAGATGCCACAGAAACCTCACTGACATGGACGCAAGTGGCATGTACTGTTACAAGTCTGCTAACAGGTGGATGACTGGCAACATCATGGCTGAGTGGCTGATGAAACACTGCATCTCGGACGCAAGGGCCACGTGTCAGGAACATCTTCAAGATGCTGTTGTTGCTTGATATTGTACTGTTACGTCCCCAGTTCGCCACACTGCCACAGGCTCCAACAGCAGTAGTTCAGTATAGGAAGGACGTTGCCCAGTGAGTCGTTCTTCCTATGGTCAGCCTTTAGGTGTATAGCTCACAAGATCAGCTGAGGCGAAGATAAACACTGGCTTCTTAAAGTTCACTGTCTTTATTATCCAAATAATTCCAACTAATGCTTTCCAACTTCACTTCACTATTCTTACAAGCACTGGAGCTATACGAACTTTAAGAACTGCAGTTACACTTACTGCCTAACAGCACTTCACTATTTTCACAATAACACTTCAGTAACTTCACAAGTACTGAAAATATACCAACTTCACTGACAATGCACTGACACCCAATTAAACTTCACTCAAACTGACTGAGGCCCAACTAATCCTTCCAACTACTAGTGTCTCATCCCCTTCCTTATATAAGCTTGCATTATTCAGGAAACTTCTAGCACGAACTCGACGGTGCGACAGTTAACAGTTGCCAAGAGACAACCAAAATACGCCAGTCTTCTTACATTGCATAACACTCTAAATCAATTATCAAACAAAAATTAAATTACATAATTTAATTAACAATCACGTAAAAAAAACATTATAGAGAAAAAGAGCATAAAATTAATGCAAAAACTTACGATACAACTACGCTCCAAACAGCAGGCAAACTGGCAACTCTGACTGGTACCGATACCAGCCTATGGTAAATGTCTAGAATCGGTGAGATGCTTCTCGACTTCCTCTGGCAAATCCCCCTTCGTAACACTACCCCCTCCCTAGTTCTTTGTCGTCCCGACAAAACTACACAGTATATACAAACATAATTAATCCTAATGAAACATCTAACTATACACAAAATAATCCTTCAACTTATCAGGTCTTCATCTCTGCCGCTTCCGACGACGTCCTTGCTCCTCCACACAGTCCACCTCCTGGAAGGTCTAGATCCACTTGCGACGACGTCTTTGCTCCTCTGCGCAGTTCACTCCTCCTGGAAGGTCTTGGTCCTCTTCCTGATTCACTTCCTCCCTCGGGAAACTGTCACCATTCTCTTGCACTTCTGTTGCTTGGTCCTCCTGTTCTCTCTTCCACTTGCAATCCACCTTCCGATGTCTCGGCTCCTCACAAAACCAGCAACTTTCTCTGATCTTCTGTTTCCTCTTCCACTTGTTGCAATCCACCTTCCGATGTCCCGGCTCCCTACAATACCAGCAACTTCCTTCTAATTTTTCGGCTTCCTGAGCCTGCCCACTTCGTGCCCCGAATCCTGCACTATGACTCGTCTGAAATGGGGATGTACTGGACCTGACGTAGGACTCAAATTCCAGAGCCCTGGCAAATGCCTCTTGCATACCTCTTGGTTGTGCCTGCCTCACTTGCACTATCAACTCTGCACTGTCAAGAGCATCGATGAACTGGTCCCTCAGAAGAAAAGCCAACAGGCCACCTGCAGCTCCAGAGCGTGCCTCACATGCCACACTCTCCAGCTCCTGAGCAAACCACTGCAGGGACTCTCCCTGAGCCCGCACATGGCTCCGGAACCCCGCCCTGCAAACTCAGTCCGGAACATGGTTCCATTTCTGCACTCCAACACTTCCACCAGGGGTTGAAAAGTGCCCCCCCCCCCTCTATCACTGACATCTGGCCCAGAATCTCCACTACAGCACCCTTAAGGCTAGTAGCAGACTGCACTGCCTTCTTCCCATCAACCCAACCACTCTGATCTGCAAGTAACTCAGACTGTATACGGTAAGCTTCCCAAGATACTCCACCATCAAATTCCTGAGGTTTCCCCTCAACTAGACCCCTATTACAGCCATGCACTTCACTGGTTTCACTGGTTTAGGGCTATCCAAAAACTTGGGCATCACAATTAAGGCCAGAACTTAGAACTTCTGCATTCTGATTATGCAACCCTGTAAGGCCACCTTTAGATGCCTGAAATCCATCATGACTCGCCATACCCTGTTCACTTCCCTCACATGCTCCTTGTACACTAACCTGAGGCTCAGCAGTGCAATATTTCTCTACAGCCTCAGTTCTCTCACCAGTCATCTTCACATGGTCAACCACATGCTTCAACTTGCCATCCACATGCTGTCTGCACTCCATCACCATTTCCTCACTAATTGTCTTCAACTGGTCATCCACATGGTGGCTGCACTCCGTCATTATTTCCTCACCAATTGACTTCAAATGATCGTCCACATGCTGCTTGCACTCAGTCACACCATTGCTCACCTCATACTTCTGCTGCTCTAGCTTGGCTGTTCTTCCTTCACTTCCCCCATGGGAGCATCTAGCTGCCCTTGCATCCTCGGTTGCACTTCCCTCTGCTGCCCCTGCAATGTCTCTATAAGTTGTTCATGTCATCGTTTCTGTTCCTCATTCTGTGCCTGTAATTGTTCTTTCATATCCTTCCTGAGCTCTTTCTCTTCTTCACGTTGTGCTTCTAGTTGTTCACTTGTTCCTTGGTTTTGTTCCAGAGCTCTTTCTGTTCTTCACGTTGTGCCTGTAATTGTTCTTTCTGTGCTTGTATTAATTGTTCTTTGAGGTCTTTCTGTGAAGCTTGTAATAACTTCATAATTGCAGCCAGGGTCACCGCCTCTTCCTGCCCAGCTCGGGATCTTGTCTGCACATCACCTTGCTCCATGTCGAAGATTAAGCTGCCGTCACACTGGGAAAAAACTGGCTAACATGCGAGCCAGTTTTGCGAGTCGCTAGCCAAACTGACTCACGGTGAGCGAGATTTTGCTTGCGAGGCGAAATGGATAACAGTTTTCGCTCACAGCTTGTTGGTGGGATTGGAACTCAAATGAGCCTATATTAATTTCGTAATCGGTGAGAAAATATTCTGTTATTCATAGGTGGAAACTCTAACTAAATTAGTTAAGTAAATATAATTTAATTCTTGTGGTTTTTATTCACTTTTTTTTTTCTTGTAACCTGAAATAATTATTCGGACACTCGGGTAACCAGCCGCGGAGGCCGTCTGCTTTGTCTCCAAACAACAAGTAGAAATCAGAGTTCGATATGGATCCTGCAGCAAGCAAAACTCTAGTAGACTACTTTATGGCTCTGGAGTTGCTAAAGTTCGTGAAGCGGTTACAGAAACTGAGGAAAAGGGAGTGGGTATTCCGTGGTGGTTTGTTTACAAATGCCACGGGGCGCCTAGGCAGACGATATTTTGGTGAAGAGCTCATGGCGATGGTCCCAGAGAATGGGGTAATCTCTGGTGATTTCTATCAATCGGTGCAGTGCCTCTTGTGTCCAATTAATGGATTTGTTGCGGGAAAAAGTGGATTCACATGAAGCCATGGTGGTTTGTTTACAAATGCGTGGCGCCAAGGCAGACGACACTGTTACCCGTTTTGGCTCGCAAAACACAAGCGTGTGTGACGACAACTCGACTTTGTTACCCGTTTTGCCTCACAAAACTGGCTCGCATGTTAGCCACTTTTGTCCTAGTGTGACGGCAGCTTTAGACTCACTGCAGCCCTGAAATTATCTCACTCCTGACACCAGTGTTACATCTCGTCCCCCACACTGCCACAGGCTCCAACAGCAGTAGTTCAATATAGGAAGGACGTTGCCCAGCGAGTCGTTCTTCCTATGGTCAGCCTTTAGATGTATAGCTCACAAGATCAGCTGAGGCGAAGATAAACACTGGCTTCTTAAAGTTCACTGTCATTATTATCCAAATAATTCCACTTAATGCTTTCCAACTTCACTATTCTCACAAGCACTGGAGCTATACGAACTGCAGTTACACTTACTGCCTAACAGCACTTCACTATTTTCACAATAACACTTCAGTAACTTCACAAGTACCGAAAATATACCAACTTCACTGACACTGCACCGACACCCAAATAAACTTCACTCAAACTGACTGAGGCCCACCTAATCGTTCCAACTACTAGTGTCGATGATGATGAGATTCGCCACACGAGTGTGGCACGGGCTCAGGTACTAGTGTCTCATCCCCTTCCTTATATAAGCTTGCATTATTTAGGAAACTTCTAGCATGAACTCGACGGTGTGACAGTTAACAGTTGCCAAGAGACAACCAAAATACGCCAGTCTTCTTACATTGCATAACACTCTAAATGAATTACCAAACAAATTAAATTACATAATTTAACGAACAGTCACGTAAATAAAACATTATAGAGAAGAAGAGCATAAAATTAATGCAAAACTTACGATACAACTACGCCCCAAACAGCAGGCAAACTGGCAACTCTGACTTGGACCGATACCAGCCTACGGTAAAGGTCTAGAATCAGTGAGATGCTGCTCGACTTCCTAACTGGCAAATCCCCTTTCATAACAGTACCAAGTCACCCGCCCTGCCTTGGAAGATCTTCACAAAGATTGTCATGTGTTTCTGCCAAGTAGGATGATGTCGCTCATGCAGCCACTGGATCAGGAACGGATTGCCACTGTGAAACAGTTTTACCACCAACAGGTGTACGACTGCTTTTGCATGAATACCAATACCCAGATGGTACTTCATGCCCTAGAAGAAGACAACGACTTAGATGTGGACAACACAGCCGAACCCGCACCATCCCTGCCAGTAGTTGAACCACCACCCGCCTCAGCTGACAAGTCTGTTGTGGCATTTTGGTATCGTTTTTCAGTAAAGGACGCAGTTGACTTCATCCTACATGCCTGGGACAAGATAACCCCTGCAAAGATGAACCATGCGTGGTGGCTACTCGTGCCTCTTTTATGCACGGACCACGGGACAGCCATTCAGCCTCTGGTGGAGGCAGAGGCAGCCACACTGACAGTAGCACAAACTGTACCAGGTTTCAAGGACATTACGTTGGTGGACATAAAAGAGGCGCACATTGCTACCGAGGAACAGCCTCCCCAGGAAGTGTTGCATTGGGTAGACGAGGCTGACACTGAGCCAAGTCAAGTAGGGGAGCCTACTGTGATGCAGGGCAGCATAGAGCTGTCCATGTCAAGGATAAGCAAGATCCTTGCAGCAGTGGATAAGCTCAAAGAACTGAAGGAACAGGAAATCTGCAAGCAAAGAAGGAAGGAAGTTCTCGTTAATGTTGACAAAGTCATCTGCTTCTACACAGACAGGCACAGGCAAGAAATTAACAGGAGGAACCAGACGCTCATAACTAGTTACACACGGTGGCCTCAACAAAGTAAAAGTGAGGAACCAGCTACATCGTCTGATCCAGTTCCTGTAGAGGAAGAAGAGGATGCAATGTCAGTTGTGTCAACATTGAACTTCGAGAAGTTTTTGGACGAAGTGAATGAATTAGAGGCTCGTGGGGAAGGTGCTCAAGAGGAGTCTAGTTATGAGGAGGGAAGTGTTGGTACGGTGGGTCATACGGCTGGGGCACTAAATGTGTTGCCGGTCCTCAGAACTCCTGCTGTTTAAGTCCATCAGGCCTGTTGTCTACTGTTGTTAAGGTGACTGACCATATTTTTGTTAATTTAGCAGTATCTGTCGTATAGGTCATAAAAATTTCCCCTTTATTATGTCTCTAAGGTTAATAAAATATCAAGGTAGTAGTAGTGGTAGTTGTTCCCTAGGCAGTCTGGCCAAACAGCCCCGAGTCCCTAAGGAAGGCCACGAGACCGAGCTTTCCCACAGAGCTTTCAAGGAATGTATGTTGTGTTGTTGGCGTAGGTGACTGTGTGTAATGCAGTCTTCCATGATGTGCTTAACAGTATGGGGTGCTGTGGTGCATTCTGGAGAAGCATAAGTGACGGAGTCATCCAGCCTCATCTGATAACTTAAGAGGGCTGGATGATGCCCACATCTCAGCCGGGCCAGATGGACCCTGTCCTCACGAGGGAGATAGAATTCAGAAGGGTAGCTGTGCAGCCTGTGATTATTTTTAGGGCCTTGTTCTGTATGGTCTGTAGAGTGTTGTAGTGTGTTTTATTGAGGTTAGGAGCCCAAGCAGGGCTTGCATAATCCATCACTGAACGTATATATTATTTGTATACTGTGGTGGTGGTTTCTTTGTTGTGACCAGATGTTGTATGGGCAAGTGACCTCAAGGTATTGAGTCTTGGTGTCATTTTATTTTTAATATTTGTGATGTGTTGTTTAAATGACACTGGTATGTTACACCCAGGAGTGTGTGTGTGTGTGTGTGGTAGGGGAGTGTTGTTTATGGTGAGGTGTGGAATGTGACTGTGTTCTGCTGTCCAGTTTGTGAGAAGGGTCACTATAGATTTGGCGGGGGCTATTTTGATCCTGTTTATGGTGAACCATTCGTGTAGTGTATTGAGGTAAGGTTGGAGGATGTGTGCAGCTGGGTTTGCATTTTGGTGTGTACATGTATGTTTGTGAGGTTGTGGCGGGGGATGGCATCAAAAGCTTTGCTGATGTCTAGTGTGACTAGGAGTGTTCTGTGTGGTGGCCTAGCTGAATTCATGCCATCAAAAACTCTCTGTGTAAAGTCTGTAAGAATTGTGTTTTTGGAGTAGTGGCCTAAAAGCATGTGTTGGGGCTAGGGGGGTGTGAGGTGTAACTCGTTGTAGTACCAGTCGTTCAGTGACCTTGGAGGGGATGAAGAGACTTGTGATGGGGGTGTGTGAGGAAGGTAACATGGGGTCTTTGTTGGGTTTGGAGATAGTGATGATAATGCCGTGCTTCCAGATATTGGGTATTATGTTGTGCGAGTAGCTGTAGTTTGACATGTTGGTGAGTGCTTGTATGTCTTGTGGTTCAAGGTGTTTAAGGTGTATGTTGCTTATGTCGTCTGGTCCACAGGCAGATGAGTGCTTAAGGTTGCTAATGATGTGCTTTGTCTGGTTGTAAGTGAAAGGTGTGAAGTGTGTGGGGAACTGTCTGTTACGTCGGATGATACGTTGATCGTCGTGTTGGGGGTAAAGATGGCTGACATGTGAAAAGTGATTGATGAGAGTGTTGGCTTGTTTGTTTGAACGTATGGTGTCTATTGTGATGGCAGCGTGTGAGTGTAGTATTGCTGCTGGAGAGTGTGATGCTGTTTAGTGTATTGTAGAGTTTGCTGGTGTTTGTTTTGTGATCAAGTGTTTGGAGATAATTATTCCAATTTAGTGTTTGCTGTTCTGATATTTTATTGTTTATCTGAGTGTTGAGTTCTTGTATTTGTTGTACGATGTCTTGTGTACGGGGTGGAAAATAAAACCCACACTTGAAGACAAAGAATATATGTACCAAACAGTTTCGGTGGACACTGCCACCATCTTCAGTGGTCAAGATACAGAGAAGGAATGACATTTTGATACTACAAGGGCTCCATTTTATGTCTGTGTGTGTGGAAGGGAGGAGTAAAGGTGAGGTGGGATGGGGTGGATTACTGTAAGCGGGAAATTCCCAAGAGTGAAAGGGGGGACCAGGCAGGTCAGGTGTAATTCCTGTCTGACCCCACCTGTGTCGGTGCGGGGAGGGACATTTCCACCAGGGACCTCATTATAGGATCTAGCTTGTACATGCCTTCACTAAGGTTGAAATTCTCGTATTTTTGGATGCACATGGCTTCAATAATCTTTCGTTTCCGAAAGTCTTGACTTTTATACAGTAGATGACTACCTTGCCAGTCAATTCTGTGGTTGGCTTCACAAACATGATTGAATATTGCATTGTTTAAATTACATGTTTTTATGGCATACTTATGTTCCTTAATCCGTGTTTCCAAACTTCGACCTGTTTCTCCTATGTAAACTAGTTCACAGTCTTTGCAAGGAATTTTATATATGCCTGCTTCTGAATATGTTGTACATTTGTTCTTTACTAACATTGATCTGATGGTGGAAGTATACCTAAAGGCAATATTTACATCACTGCTGTAACCTGTTAACTCTAACTTATTCAAGTCTGCAACATAAGGCAAAGTGAGGAAGCGTTTCTTTCCCGTGGAGGGGTTTTTAGGTACGTAGAAAGATTGCCTAGCTTTAAGGTATGCTTTTTTAATGAACCATTTGGGATACCTTAAGTTTTGGAAGATTTCCCAAATGAGATTATTTTCATCTTGTATGTGTTCTGGACTGCAAATTCTAAGGGCTCTAAGGAACATTGATGAGATGACGGACAATTTTGTGGCAGACTGGTGGTACGAAAAGTAATGAATGAACAAGTTACAACTGGTGGGTTTTCTATGCACCTTAAAGCTAAGTGAATGATCTTTCTTAATAACTAGTACATCAAGAAATGGAAGAACACCCTCATTCTCCCACTCAACTTTAAATTTAATGGAGGGAGCAAGATTATTTAGGTGTGAGAAAAACTCGTCAAAATTATCAAGTGCTGAAGGCCAAAATGAAAATATGTCATCAACATAACGAAACCAAATGAGTTGAGGGGGAGAAATTCGCGGCAGTAGTTCCGTTTCAAAATACTCCATATATAAATTGCTTAAAATGGGTGACAATGGAGAACCCATACCCATACCAAAACGTTGCATGTAAAAGTTGTTGTTGAATGAGAAAGCATTCGATGTCACACATAGTTTTACGAGTTCTATGAAACAGTCAGCTGGCATACCCAAGTCAAAGTCACATTCCGGCAATTTTTTAGCTAGAAATTCCAAAACATCATTAATGGGAACTTTGGTAAACAAAGAATCAACATCAAAGCTAACCATTTTGCCGGAGAAAAAGTCCAGTGATTTAATTTTCTCTATAAAATCCGAGGAGTTCTTAATGTGTGCTGAGGATACTGTACCTACTACAGGGGCTAGTTTATGGGCAAGAAACTGAGATAATTTATAGGTAAAACACCCACACTGTGAGATTATGGGACGCAATGGAATATTAGCTTTATGGGTCTTTGGTAGTCCATATATGTATGGTAATTTAGGATTGATCTGAATGAACTTATTGATATCTAAATTAGGCACATTTTCACCACTTCTTTCACTTTCTTTGTCTTCAAGTGTGGGTTTTATTTTCCATCTTTGATTAACACGCAAGAGTGATTCATCCAGCCATTGTGTACGGGGTGTTGAGGAGTGTTGTAGTGTCTCTTTGACTGATGAGGCCTTGAATTTCTGGTGTGAAGTTGGGGTTGTCTTTTTCTGTTGCTTCTAGGGGTGTGTCTCTTGTTTGCATTTTGTTTAACTGTATTGAAAGTGTGCATAGCAGTGTTGATATTTGTGATGGGTGTACTGTTTAATGTTTCAAAATGTTCTGTTTCAGTTGGCTCTCTTATAATTAGTGTATGTTTGTCTGTGGCCAGCTGGGATAATTTTGGTTTTGATATTGATGATGATTGGAAAGTGTTCAGAGCCAAGGGTTTTGACCACTCTCCAGGATGTTGTGAGGGCGAGGTTTGGGGAGCGGAAGGTGATGTCGGGATGATGGGAGGAAGAGGGCTTGGTGTGGGATATGGGTCTATCTATTGCCAGACGCCTCAATCCCGAACGGGGTGGCCACAAACAAATCGCCTCCATGTCACTCTGTCCCCTGCCATTTCACTACCACGCTCCCAACTCACACCCCCCTCTCTCATATACCTCTCCACTCCATCCCTCCATCTCATCCTCGGCCTGGGATATGGGTATGTTGGAAATTATTCAGTATGAAAAGATTGCCTGTTTGGGATTGTAGTATCAGCCCTCTGTCTGTGTCAGGGTTGTTGACATGCCAGGCTGACGCCTTGACATTGAAACCACCACCCAGGATGATGATGGGTGTGTTAGTGATGCTGTGTATATGTGGAGTAATTGTGTGGTACTGTGGGGGACAACTGGCGGGGGGGGGGGAATGTATGTGCTGGCGATTGTTATGTGTGATTTATCAGTGCGTATTTTAATTGATTGTACTTCTGTTGTGGTGTCATGTGAGGGGAGAAGTGACTTTGTGTGTGTACTGGTATCTGAAAAGTTGATGGATTTGTGTACCAGGGTGATGAGTCCACCGCCACCGCTGTCGGCCCAGTCTTGTCTAATGGTGGTGAAATTATGAAATGTGGGTGTTTTTTGTATTGTGTGTGGTTTTGTTTCTTGTAAGATGGGTACGTGTATGTTGTGTTGTTTGATGAATTGTGTGAGTTCTTGTTTTTTGGTGTTTATGCCATCTGTGTTTAATTGAAGGATGTTTTTGTTGTGCATGTGATGTGTGTTGGGTGCTGCAGCACCGGGGGGGGGGGGGGGGGGGTGTTGGTGGATGTGGGGTGGGGGGGGGGGGGGGGGGGGGGGGGGGGGGTTCGAGAAGATTGTGATGGAGGGTAAGGGTTGGGGTGGAATGAGAGGGGTTGGGGGATTTGATGGTGTGGGAAGGATTGGTGGGTTTGGCTGAGGAGGTGTAGAGGAAGAAGTAGGGTTGGTGGGAGGGTTAGTGGTTGGGGGAAAGAGCATAAGGAGCAGGTCCAGGTGTTTGTGTAATGTTTTCTGGATGCAAGTGTTGTGCAGGTGTAATAGGTCCAGTTCTTGTAGGAATTTCACTTAACTGAACCCTTTGTCTGTCAGCTCGAAGTGGTAGGTTTTGAGCATGTTGGACATATGTATTTGGTGGTGGGTCCTGAATTGCTCTCTGTCCCCGGCTAGAATAATTCATTGGAAAATGACCACCGGGGAGTCATTTCTTGGTGTAGAAAAAACGATGTGTGTGTTGTGTTGAGAGATGTGATACTTGCCCGGGTGACCAAAGCCATTCCCAGGTTCTCGGGCCCGTGAGGGGGTGGGGGGTTTGTGGTCGTTTGGCCCCCATGCTGTCCTCCTCCTCCTGTTTTGACAGCCTCTGGGAGGTAGACCCACGGCGAAGACACCACCGCTCCAAGTCCAAAATCAAGGTTTGAGGGGGGGTCCTGCGCACATGTTATTTTTCCCATAAGATTATGTATTCACAGTACGTGAAATCACAGTGAGCGAGGTCATGGACCACCAAACCACGTGCGCACTGTGCAAGTCCTCTGTATTTGGAGAGGAGGGTCTGTCTGGTGACATCTGACAGCTGTAAATCGTTTAGATCATGGGTGTGTAAAGGATAAAAGAACTCTACATACCAGGGTATTTTTCTGTGTATTTTGGGAGAGTGAATGGATTTTGAATACTAACACGTCATAAATGAAAAGATTTGTTATAATACCCTCTTCATTTCAATTAAATAATTTTTCACAATGAAAATAAAGGCGATGTGGATTTTAAGAGTACATATCGAGGGTTTCTTTTCAGTCATTCCCGCGAAGGTCATACTTCCGTAAAGTACCTTCCCACTTCCGCATAATCATCATTGCTTCCAAAGTCTGAGGAAATCACAGAAGGAAAGGATTGTCTTATGGAGCAGCTGCGATGAAGGCAGGCTTTATGGTTCTTTGATACGGCGTACATAGTGGTTAAATATTTCCAAAGTATTTCAGAAATACACATTTACAATTTTATGTTGCAGACAGATATTCATGTAACTTGTTAATATTGTCAGTAATGCACAAATGTACATAATTCCTAAGGTATTATTCCGATTATTTTACTCTGAAAGAAGGATATCTACAGTAAAAGCGAATTCACACTCCAAGTATTTGGTAGTTTCACTGCTATCCCCACTACCCCAAGACCATTCTGTGGTGCTAAGGCCTGTTGAAACACAGCCATGATGTCAACTCCTGTGTTCTACTAGGGTCAACATACGAGTCACAGACATCTGGAAGTGTTGGTACGGTCTCTATTAATCTACTTATGGTTGCAAGGGTTGTGTTAATACTGTACAATACAGTATGCAGTGACTCTGGTAACTGCTCCAAAGGTTGTCAGACACCAAAGATGATGGTATTCACTCTGGCATTACAGCGATGTCATTATTTTATTGTGTGTGTGCTATCTTCAGACTATTTTATTCAGCTTAGGGGATTCTTTTCAAATTGGAAAGGTCACATTATTACCAGTACATCCTTCATTAGTTCTTCACTGCAAGATGTCCTTCTTTAGTAAAAATATCTTGTAGTAGCCAGAATACAACAAAAACAAGTTATCATTGTAGTGAAGTAGGTAATAGCATAAAGAAAGATGCAGTTAAATGTTTGAATGATGACAATGGAATGTCAGTGTAACGTTTGTTTTAATGGGTTTATTTATTTATTTTATTTTTTTGAGGGAGAGAGATTGAATAATCTCAAGTAAAAACATGAAAGGTTATGAAAACGTAAAAAGAACATACTGTACACTCGGATTAAAAGTGATCTTTAACGCCATTAAATCTCTGCAAACCTATACACTGATATTGTCAAATATATATCTCACTGGCACCTGCATATGCCCATATCTCACTCAAGCATACCAACCATATGGACAAGGATTATATAAAATACATTTTGTTCAGACATGTTTGTAGAGGTCACCAGTGTAAAGGTCATTTTTAATGCGAGCATACATACATAAAAAAAAAAAAACTAATCACTTAACTAAAATATAAGAGCAAAACACAAAACTGCTTAAAAAAGGTTTATTATCACAGTTTTAAATCCTCTTCTCTCAGCCGTATGACTTCAGAGCAGCAGTGGAATAATTAATTACCATCTTATCACGTGGTCAAACAACAGCCAACAAGAGAATAGAATTTAACAATCAGCCTCTCCAAAACAGAAAAGCCTTTCTTCTGAGTTCCTTAAAAATTAAATACTGTAGTGTACCTTATAACTGAAATTAAAAATTTGGGGTTAAACCCTGAAGAGAAAGACAGATATTCTTTGAGGGCCTCACCTTAAAGATTACATAACTTGGAAGAGTTTACATGCAGTCTGTTAAACTGCATAATGTCATACATTATGCTTTAAGACTGGGATGGGACTGGACAATGCTAAACATGTATATATATCAGCAAGTGTTAATTTCCTTTCTGTGATGTCTGTTTTGATGTGACAGCATGAAAACTCACTGAAATGATTTATCACAATAAATATGTGCCAGCCAGCATGTCCAAAGATCAAACCTTCTAACAGTCGCATTTAATCAACTACGATAACTCTTCCTGTAAATAAAATGGTGATCTGTGTTTCACAGCATGTATTTTTAATTATGTTGATAAAATGGTGATCTTTTTTTTTTAATGCAAGAAAGAAGGAATCAAAGGCCAGGTGCCAGTAAACCGTTCCTTAAAAAAAAAAAAAAAAAAAAGAAGCCAAATTCAATATTCGTTCATTTCGAGATACCTGGACACACTGCATTTGAAAGACTGGAGATAATAGGAAGTCAGAAATACAGACAGATGGAGACAGTTCTAAAGTTGACCTGTTGCATAAATGAAGGACTGGGAGTAATGGTTAACTCTTTGGACAGAAAAGGGATTCGAGTTTGACAGGCGCTACGTGCCTGACGTAGATGTGGTGGGATGCAAGCAGACAGTTCAGAGGAGCAGTAACCAATGAAGTAGCGACAGAAATGAGATAAGATGCAACGGTGCGGCAAAGAGAGTTTGAAGGAAGCCAGTAAGAGGGGGAGAGTTAATAAGACGAAAAGCCTTTGACTCCACACTATTGAGAATGGCTGTACGTGGGGGGCTTTTCCACACATGAGAGTTGTATTCCACACAGGGGCGAATAAAACCCATGTATAAGGTCAGCAACTGTGCAGGGGAAAAGAAGCTTCGGAGTCGGCTTAGCACACTTAATCTCTTGGAAGCAGATTTTACAAGAGATAAGTCCCGAGTGAATGAAACCCCAAGCATGTTCAAGGATGATGCAGGACTGAGCTGGATATTATTAAACATTAGTGGGTACTCTTGTGGAGAATTTTGTCAGGTTGATAGGTGTAAGGACCGAGTCTTTGATGCATTAAAAACAACTAGATTATTTTTACCCCAGTCAGAGATATGAGCCAAGTCAGACATTAGGTGTGCCACAGCCTCATACCTTGTTTGTTGAAGTAACTGCTGAGATGGATACTGCAGGAACTGAATGGAAAGGTGAAGGGTGGAATCATCAGCATACGAGTGGGAAGGGTTAGATGTACAGCTTAGAAGGTCATTGGTGAATAAAAGGAAGAGAGTTGGTGATAGGACAGAGCCCTGAGGAACACCACTGTTGATACATCTAGAAGTATGATGGCTGTCTACAACAGCAGCTATAGAACGATCAGAAAGGAAGCTGTAGATGAAGGCACAGATAGAAGGATAGGAACCGTAAGAAGGTAGTCTGGAAATTAAAGATTTATGCCGCACTCGATTGAAAGCGTTTGAGATGTCAAGTGCAATGGCAAAGCTTTTGCCAAAGTCCTGAAAGGAGGATTACCAGAAGTCTGAAAGGTAGGCGAGAAGATCGCCAGTGGAGCATCCCTGACGGAACTCATACTGACAATCAGAAAGAAGGTTGTGATAGGAAAGATGGTTTAACATTTTCCTGTTAAGAACTGACTCGAAAACTTCTGAGACACAGGATGTTAAAGCAATTGGGTGATAGTCAGAGGGTTGGGAATGGTCACCCTTCTTTGGAACTGGCTGAATGATAGCACTTTTCTAGCAAGGAGAAAAGATACAAGTTGATAGACAAAGGTGAAAGAGTTTACCTAGGCATTGGGCTGAATGATAGCACACTTCCAGCTAGGAGAAAAGATACAAGTTGATAGACAAAGGAAAAGAGTTTACCTAGTAAGCACAGAAGCACAGTTCTTGAGGACAACAGGAGGGACTCCTTCGGGCTCATATGCCTTGTTAGTATTGAGGCCAGTGATGGCATAAAATACATCAGCTGAAGAAATTCTAATGTCAGCCAAGAGGAATTCAGAGGGGGAAAGTGATGGAGGAACAGCACCAGAATCATCTAAGGTAGAATTGGAGGAGAAAGTCTGAGTGAAGAGATCTGCTTTATCAGTGGAAGAAATAGCTATAGAGCCATCAGAGTAGAAAGGAGGAGGGAAGGATGATGAGGTAAAGTTGTTAGAATGGTTTTTGGCAAGGTGCCAGAAGTAGTGGGAAGAATTTGATTTGGAGAGTTGAGAGTATTTAGTACGGATGAAAGTATTTTTAGCAGAGCGAAGAACAGATTTAGCACGATTCCAGGCAGAAACATATAAAATATGTGATTCAGTGGTGGGTTGACTCTGGTACATTTTATAGGCCCTCTCCTTGTTGAGGACAGCATTACAACAAGCGTGATTAAACCAAGGCTTTCTTGCATTAGTCAAAGGATATGAGATGGGGAATGTATGCTTCCATGCCCAAGAGAATAACCTCCGTAATGCGCAAGGCACACACCGATGGCTACTGGCCATGGAAGCAATAATTATTCCAAGGAAAATCAAACAAGTACTGCCTCAGGACTTCCTAATCTGCAGCTCCAAAGTGCCAAAAACTACATTTCTTTGGAGGGTCCACAGACCGTACCTGAGCGATATGACAGGTTAAAGTAATAAGGTTGTGATTGGAGAAGCCCAATGGAGAGGAATGATTACCAGTGTAAGCAGAAGGATTAGTTGTAAGGAAGAGGTCAAGTAGTTGGAGCTCTTTCCAAGGTGGTCAGGGATACGGGTAGGGTGCTGTACAAGCTGCTCTAGGTCATTAAGGGTAGAAAAGATGTAAGCTTGTTCACCAGGTGGATCAGTGAAAGGAGAGCCAAAGGTGGTGGTGAACACTGAAATCTCCTAGAATGGAGATTTCTGAGAAAGGGGAAATGGATAAAAAGTGTTCCATCGTAGCAGTAAGATCTGTGTCACACAGCATGTAATTATATTTATCAGCAAATTTTGCACTGACTTTCCATGATTTTTAGACTGCAACTGGGAGGGTGTGGCTCCACGGATAAGCAGGCTGGCATGGAGTATAGAATAAGTACCTGTGCTTGAAAATACCCTTGGACAATACCTACAACATAAATCAGTACCTTATATATACAGTATATATGTTATATATATTTTCATTTCGTTTTTGAAGGCTCCAACATGCTTGCAAGTGTCGGCTTTGGTCACCTAATGGCAGCCTCCCTCTTCAGTCCCTTAACCCTGAGGTCACAGTTAATGACCTCGACCCACGTCTTCCTCGGTCTACCCCTCGCAACACCAGCCCGAATATTAATGCCTCTCACCTTCTGCACCCAATTATCAATATATATATACAGTATATATATATATATATATATATATATATATGTGTATA
>JAGKTI010001149.1:23202-48613 GCA_018397915.1 Birgus latro
TATGTTTGAGACAGTATTGATACAAATAATTATGTATTCCATTAACCCCTTCACAGCTCCCATCCTTGAGCAATGCATTACTGCACCGGTGTCAATGACGTTGAGTTAGGGAGCTATAAAATCTGCGAACAATTATGGGAAGGGAACGAAAGTCACTGGTATGGTTATACAAACCTGCTATACCATCCCAAACAGCCAGGCGGTCAGTTCATCCCAGATGTTTTCATCAGTATGTTTTAATGCTAATGTAACATGCGCCCTAATTTGATTCTTTCACGATTCATAGCAAATCAGAAGATGGGTTTAGGGACAAAAAAAAACAAATTAAAAGTGCACCAGACGAGTCTTACCACATCTGTAAGAAAATGAAACTGATTTTGGAACATAGAAAAAATGGTTCGAAGGCCTGCCACGGGAGCACACAAATTTCTGAACTCACGGCCATTGAGGGGGCTAAACATATGCTTTACTGTAAGCAGTAAAAGCATCTTACCAAATCAGTTCATCCTGATATTCTGTTATGTTTTTCTGATTGTTTCTGGGTTGGCAAATAAACATTTCTTGTTAAATCTGTTTCCCCGTTGTTTTTAGCTATTCTGCTGGTGTGCAACTCTTGTTGTTAGTTAACGTAATGGCAGAAGGTACTGTTCTGATCTAATTGTTTAACCAAACCTGGCCTAACTTAGCTTAACTGCACCTAATAATTTAACCTAACTTAATCTCCAGTTTGGAAGTTGGGAAACAAAATCCACACTTGAATATGCTGAGTTTCTTCCATTGTGCTGGAAACAATCGTAGGTACAGTCACGTTCATGAGTCCCGATACACAGGTGTTTTTGTTGTCTATTGCAGTGCTCACTGCTTTTGGAATATGAAACTTTTGTGCTTACTGCTTGATACACTGAACATAATTTGGTCGGTTAGCAAGTGAAATAGTTCAACATCCTACCAACGGTGGACACAACATCAGACAAGACAACTACATGCATATCAGGACTCACGAACGCGACTGTACAGCTTCAGGAACATGACGATAATAACAGAGAGGAAATTTTTCAGCAAGATAAAGAAATTTACCAAACTGAAACTAGAAAAATACAGAAACAAGCAGGATGCATATGCAAAGATTTGGTCAGGTCTTTCTGCTACGTTAAGTGTACATTTTCCGGTAAATAAATCAGTCTAAGTAGTACTTGTTTTTTGTTTCCGCCGGATTAATCGTGATTTAGGACTATTCAGTCACCCCTTCGCACCATATAGCCCGGATAATCGGGATATCTCTCTCTCTCTCTCTCTCTCTCTATATATATATATTGGTGATTCATGGTAATAAAATATTGCAGATAGAAGAGAACTCTTCTTTGGAACTGTAGGTTACATTCTAATCCACATTTTTCCTTTGTTATGTAACCTTGAACAATGCCTTGGAACTATTGTGACCATTCACTCCATATGTCTAGAATATAAAATACATTATCCATATTCATCTTACGGCTGAAAATAGGATACATTTAGACATATCAATAGTGGTTATAAATAAACTCATAAGAATATCCATATATTACAACAAGCGTCCAACCTTTGCACTCTGCTGTCATCACTGTAAAACTATACTGTACTTGTGTCACTACACAAAGTATAGTAGGACATATGAATCTGCAGATGTAATTATGAACAGTGAGTCATTATTAATCTACATAACCACAAGACATCATTGGAAAAAAAAAGGTTTAATAATGGCTGTTCTATGGGCTTTAAAAAAAATGTCATTCATACTGGCTCAAACCCCTTAAAAAAGAGTACTCAACAGAATAGATGTCTGCCATTAAAAAGGTGCCAAGATCATACTCACAGTTTCAGTTCATCATTTTTCATCCTCCTGATTATGAGCCTTATCTCCTTTACCTACTTTACCCTCCTCTTTTTCCATTTTACTTTAACATTAACTACATTACCCTCCCTTACCCCCTGATCCATTAACAAACCTGCCCCCATAAAATTGAGGCTGATAGTACTGAAACAGTACGGAGCTTTACTGGTCACTGTACAAAATTATATTGTGAATATTCGGGCATACTTAAAAACAGTGAGCATTCTGTTGAGCGAGCAGATGCACATTAGTTTTAGAACACCACGCATCCTGATAAAATACTGTACTGTAGAGAAGTTTTCATGCACTCCAGATAAACCTCTTTCAGTCACCATAGTACTGCACAAGTCACAGAGGCCTTACTTTCAGCTATTAAATTAGCCCCCTGGCTGCCAAGAGCCTCTGAGGCAGACCTAACGATAACCTGCTACAGACCTCTCAGAAGGCGCCCATTGATTTCAAATACTGTGCCTTTGAAATCAGCGGGAATGCGGTATGTATCAGCCCTCCCAAGCTCAGGGTTGCCACACATTGGTTTTCTGAGTCACCTAGTGTCGCTAGGCTGGTGGCAAGTGCGCCGCGTGAGTGGCAAGGCAGCCATGGACTCAGTGACCCGAAAAAACAGCCCCAATTGACCTCTATTCAACCTGTTCCCACAACACCGTAAAAGGCTCTACCTCTTCACAAACACGCTCATAGGTAAGTAGAAAGGTGTCGACTTTGATGCATGTGCTTTTTCTTTACTTTTTTTTTTTTCTAACTATAAACAAACATGAGTTGAAAATGACTGATTTTTGCCAAAAGTAGCTGCACCAGGGTACAATGTAGCTCAGAGCCTGCCACAGCCTAGGGGTTAAGCTATTTATGTGAGAGACTGTGGATCATGGTAAGAGTCCAGTATATTAAGTAATCTGCCTATATTTCGTTACTAATGAGGGCTGGTTATTGCTAAAACGTTCCCCCAATTAAGGCCTTACGTCTAATACTGTGTCCTAAAACCTACCATATACAGTATATATTGTTTCCGAATAATAAATATGTGTTAATATCGGCCCTCTTCATTTGGATTATTCTCAGCATCCTTCGTTTCACTTTTCTTCTTGCTAAAGCAGGCAAAGTAGAAGATTGGCTGGTCTCTGAAAGAAAAAACAAGAATACTGTATCATTAAATATTTACTTGTCATATTTGCATCATCATCATCATCATCTTATCCTGTGTTGCCCCTTTAGCATAGAAGCCTGGGGCTAGGCAAGTTGGTCCTGTCATTTCAGATGAGGGTGACCAGCCTCGCCAGCAATAAACCCCAACCACCTCTTGGCTATAAATTGACACAGGATCAATCTGGTTTGAGCACCTTGATTACCCACTAAACCACCAGGTGCCATAGTTTGGTTGTATGGTTGCCAACCAGTGTAGTAAATGGTTTCCTGATGCACAGGAAACCATTTGGCAAACTTGTTTAACCAAACAGTGAATAGGAATAAGAAAGAATACTGGCTATATATTACCTGCATGTTACAAAGGACAACAAAATGACATGGGAGTGCTGGGCTACAAAACTCCCCATACTTATATTAGTGTATAGATTTAGTGACCCCACAGCCTCTTAATCCCTGAGATTGGAAAGGCCAAGACCATGTACGATCTCATTTCTACTCTGATTATGCCCTAAAAGTGATGTAAGAGTCATATTTTTATTTTTCCCCTCCCTGTTTTAACAGAAGAAACAGGGTTATAATGATGAATGAAAAAGAACAAAAAAAATAGCATAGCATACTCCCCTCTTATGCAATCTGTGGTTCAGTTACTTGCTTAAATCCTCATCTAATACACATCACGTAAATGGTAAACAGGCACCTGATCTCACATTACAGTATCCCCTTCATGATGTTGGGACCCGAAGCCAGGCTACCACAGCCCAGCAGTGTGCATTTAAGGGTAGAAAAGCAACATACTTCTCTTGACAGATTTACATGATCAAAATACCTCTTGGGGATCAAGTCTGAAAGGCTCCCACTTCAACAAACACCTTTTAGTAATTACACCACCAAACATGAAAGTATAGCTGTAGTTTCTACCCTACTTCTATACTAACTTACTTGCCAAAGTCCTCACTCTCCCGCAGTGTCTGAGGCAATTCGCAGCCAACTGTTTCAGGCAAGAGGACGATGAGGCAACCAGAAATGATGGACATCACACCAAAAATTAGCAGAGGCAGGGGCTTGTATGTCTGAGACTGTAGGGATAGCAGATTGGATATATGAATTAGCTCTCATGGTTGTGGCATCTTAATTTTTTTTTTCCCCCCAACTGACACCACACTACTTTATTCTTATTCAGTTAAGAATGAGCCACAGAATCATGACAGTGTTACAGAAAGTAGTGGCTGAATACCAAAGCAAATGGATGAAATAAAGAGAACAACAACAGTAGCTGTAGACCAAGGTTCATCTGAACATGATCCCAGTAGATTTACAGCTGAAGGTGCCCCCTTTATGCAATTTACCATCCTCCTTTCAGAAAACGGGGAGGGATTTAAGCAGAATTTTTATAACTGGGCAGTATAACCACCCTATGATGGTGCCACCATGCAAAGCACTAAAACAGTAACTGGAAAATAATAAGCTAAAGGAAATATGAAGAAAGAATCTTAAGATATTCTACACCACGGCTGTTCAACTACTCTAGAAGTACGGCCAAATTATGAAACCAAGATTAACAAAATAGCCATACATTATTTTACCTCTATTTTTTCCCTCTACCTGGATGCTCATACACAAAAAGAAATGAGAAATTCGTTATTATTTGTGTTTACCTTCTCTGCTAAGTACATAAATAAAAAGAAAAATGCAAAACTTTGTTTTGCTTGTTTGTTTATTTCATTCTTCCTAAGTCAGTCAAAGGGCCAAACAAAAATGACTCAACGGCTGGATTTGGCCTGCAGGCTACCAGTTGAATAGTCTTGTTCTACACCTAACTTTAGAAGGATATTCCAGCCAGCTACAGGGTATGACATAGGATATACAGTACTACATAAAGAGAGACAGATACTGTACTACATGGGCTGCTGGTGAAGGATGGTTTCAGTGGTGCCAGTGATACAGGTACAGCTGGGCTGGTCTGTTACCAGGTTTTACAAATGCCTCGAAAGGGGGATGGAGAACTTCCAAAGGAGGAACCTTCTGCCTGCAGTCCACTGGATTCATGTTTACAATGAACCTGGAGCTACAACTACTACAAATAATTTTTCTATCAATCTATCTATTGCCGGATGCCATAATCCCATAAGGGGTGGCCATTTGACTGAGTTATTTATTTTACAGGGAGGGGCACCAACCCTCCACCAACCCACTTGTTGACATGTAGGGAGCACATATGGTTTGGTTATATGATTACCACCCGGCACTGTAAATGGTTTCTTGACTTACAGAAAACCATTTGGCTTGCCATTCAATGTAAAGCCACCTGTAAAGGAAAGAAAAGCAATAAGAAGTGACAGGAGAGGTGGAAGAAATAGCAAGAGAGGACTGGTCAGGCACAGAAAAAGAATGATAAAGGCTAAGGAAGAAGTAGGCAGCACTATATCAAGTGAGTGGATGATGGTTGCCACCACCTACAACAATAATTTTTCTACTTATCTATCTATTGCCAGACGCCTTAATCCTGTAAGGGGTGGCCACAAACAAATCGCCTCCATGTCGCTCTGTCCCTCACCACTGCTCCCAGCTCACACCCCCCTCTCTCATATACCTCTCTACTCCATCCCTCCCTCTCATCCTTGGCCTCCCCCTCCCTCTCCCACCCTCCACCTCACTCACATACACTCTCCTTGTCAGTCTCTCACTCTCCATCCTCTCCACATGGCCAAACCACCTTAATGTGCTTCTCCTAACGCTTCCTATCACATCTACATCCACACCACAACGCCCCTTCACTTCCTCGTTTGTCAGTCTGTCTCTACATGTAACTCCACATGCTCCTCTCAAATAACTCATTTCCACTGCTCTCACTTTTTACTTCTGTCCCTCCAACAGGGTCCAAGCTTCACTTCCATATGTTACAGTTGGTATCACAATACTGTCATGTAGCAGCTTTTTCACTTCCATGCTCACTTCCCTGTTTCTTATCACTGCTTTCAAGGAACCAGCAACCTTTCAAGCACTTCACCCTCCAAACTTCCATCCTTACTCATCACACTACCCAAGTACTTAAATGCACTCACATTCTCCATATCCTCCCCTTTCAATCTCACTATACATTCACTAACTTCACTTCCCTGAAAGACCATCCCTTTACTCTTCCCTACATTTACCTTTAGATTCTGTTTCTTACACACACTCCCAAACTCATCTACCAAGCCTTGCAGCTCCCCTTCACCTTCACTCAACAACATAGTATCATCTGCAAACAACAATACAGGGAGTTTCTAAAACTGCCCTCTCTCACTAGGGCCACTTCAACATCCACTTCCCTGCCTTGTATTTTCCTAAATCCCTTTAATCATACAATACAGTTATAAAAGCATATTTTTGCAAATTCCAGGCCATTTTGTTAAATTTTAGAGAAACTATCTGTAGAGATGTGGTTACCCAATAACAACCTTCACTCTCCTTGTGTCATATGAAATGTCTCAGAAACAAGACTAAGTAAAAAAAAACGTCAGCGAACTGAAGGAACTAATTGCACAAGCGTAGTGGTTTGTCCTTAACCCTTTTTTTTTTAATGCTTTGTGTCTTATTCAGGAGACTACTCATAGTTACTGGGTTATTTGGGTTATTAACTACAGTATCTTACTGACCCCTTCAGGATAATCTCCATTTACCCATCCATCATCCAGTTCAGTACAGTACAGTACTGCCCCATCATGAGCCTAGGGGCCCAGGGCTATGCTTCTCAGTTTAGTCATTTAAGGTAAGTAACCAGTCTCTCACCCCACAGTGGCATTACATGAGCTCAGTCATTTAAGGTAAGTAACAACTCACTCACCCTGCAGTGGCATTACATGAGCAATGAACACTGAACACCTCTCAAAATGATACCTTAATGAACCACATCCGGTTGAGTTCCCTAATTCACTAGTCCACCACGTGTCTGAATTATTGTGTGACGGCAACAGTCTATATTCATCAAATTTTTGCTGTTAATCTCTCACTGTGGTTATGGTGAACATCTTACTCTGTTGTGAGAATAAGGTGCAGCAGGTAAGTGTGATGTGGTATGAGGGGCTGCATTACAGTGAGGGCAAAGTGGACTGTTTGCCAAATGTACACTGTGTTGGTACTGAAGTAGAAAAGGTGATAGTGACTCTGCTGTCTGAGAAGATGGTCTTAAGTCTCTAAGGGAAGGGTAGATTCTGAGGGAAAAACAACTGGAACAGGTTCATGAAGGATGCTGTTCAGCTGCAGTTTTTTGATGGCTGTGGCAGCCATGTGTTTGTGTATGTACTGTATTTGTGTAAAGCTGAGTTGGGCAGTATGATGGTGGTTGCAGTGCTGTCATGTTTTCAAGGAATTACAGCTATTTTTTTAAAAAAAAGTTAGCAAGGTATGCATTGCTGGCTTGTTCATTTTACCAACCCATATACATTATGCAATACAGTATACTACAGTAAGTCCTCATTTTTCGCTGTTTTGATGTTCCGCCAAAATGTCGCGAAACGTGAAACGAAGTGTGAAGTTAGAATCAATGGGAAAAATAGATGGGTGTTCCAGTGGGACAGCTACCTACCCTATCAAAGTACTATAACACCAAACAGGCCCTACCCAAAATTAAATATGGAGTGTTTACTAGTTGCTTATACAGCATAACACAATAAACATGTACCTGAAATGACATTAGAACTTATAAAGAGCTGCAACACCAAAAATCCTTACCAGAAATAGTAATCACTGGCATGAGTGGCAGGTGAAGGTGTGTTGAGGGTGGATAGGCTAGTTAACAGGTGACATGGGCCTCTCTGGGGAAGCCCTATCACCTAAGCCAAAGACCTCAAAGTCGAATTCTGGCTCCAGTAACTCCACTTCCTGTCACATCTAAGTCTTGCATAATAGCAGCCACATTCTGTGTCACATTAAAAAATCGTGTGATCCTGACTTGTCTCTTGCTCCAGTATGTTTCTGTTGTAGACTGCCATCACTTGAGACTTCAGATCATTCAAGGTGGATAGGATCTGGGTAGCCTCAGGCAGAGTCCCGGTGTATGTCTCGAAGGTTGTTGCCATGTCAGTTATGGTGGACAGGCTGCGGGACAATTTCTGGGTGGTCATCTGTGCAGTGTGATCTGGCCTTTCACTCTCTTCACTAGAGTTCATCTCTTCCTCTGTTATGTCAACCACACCTGAGTCTAAGTCGTAGTGTGTCAAGTGGTGTCTTACAGCCATTTCGTCCACCTCTGCTGTGTCTAGGCTTGTGCGTCTGATTGCACTAAAAAAACTAACTCCATTAGGTGATTATTGATACAGTAAAAAACAGTGGCACAAATAAAGGCTGAGGGGAAAAAAACACATTTACTTTATTGTTATTTTACGTGCCCTCACCTGCTTGTTGAGAGGTTCCTTGTTCTTCCTTAGAAGTATAATGCAACACAACAGTAACCAACGTTATCGATTTTCATTACAGTATTGTATATTCTTCCCCTGAATTGTTTCTTACACTTGGTAGGTTAACGTTGGTTAACTTTAAAAACTAACTCCATTAGGTGAATATCGATACAGTAAAAAACCGTGGCACAAATACAGGTTGGGGGAAAAAAAAAAAACATTTACTTTACTGTTATTTTACGTGCACTCACCTGCTTGTTGAGAGGTTCCTTGTTCTTCCTTAGGGGTATAATGCAACATAACAGTAACCAACATTACTGATTTTCATTACAACACTGCATATTCTTCCCGTGAATTGTTCTAACACTTGGTTGGTTAACTCTAAAAAATAACTCCATTAGGTGGATACTGATACAGTAAAAAACTGTGGCACAAATAATGATTAAGGGAAAAAAAACACGACACATTTACTTTATTATTTTACTTGCACTCACCTGCTTTTTGAGAGTTGCCTTGTTTTTTCTGAGTGTCCTTATGGTGCTGCCAGGAGCCCCAGTCAGGCAACGTATCTCAGGGGCTGTCAGCCCCTCCTCAATGAGCTGCAAAATCCACTGCTTCTCGGCCGCACAAAAAACACAATGGTGAAGGGGTCTGTAGTACCACCGCTGTATCAATTGAGGGCAGGGTGACCGCAAGATGGCCGCCAACAAATGAGCATCAGTATGCGTCATCTGCCAGCTGGAAGCAGCAATGAAGACTTGGAGAAAATGACGAAGTTTGCGACATGTTGGAAACTTTTTCTTTCGCGAAAAATGAAGCGTCGAAGTAAAATTCGTCAAAATACAAGGACTTACTGTATTTATAAATGGAGTACGAGGTAGTGGTAGGTGGTGGCGACCATCATCCACTCACTTGATGTAGTGCTGCCTACTTCTTCCTTAGCCTTTATCATTCTTTTTCTGTGCCTGCCCTCCTCTCTTCCTATTTCTCCCATCTTTCCTGTCACTTCTTATTGCATTTCTTTCCTTTACAGGTGGCTTTACATTGAGTGACAAGGCAAATGGTTTCCTGTAAGCTAAGAAACCATTTACAACGCTGGGTGGTAACCATATAACCAAACCATATGTGCTCCCTATGTGTCAGCAAGTGGGTGGTGGAGGGTTAGTGCCACTCTCTGTAAAACAAATAACTCAAAGTCAAATGGCCACCCCTTACAGGATTATGACGTCTGGCAATAGATAGATAGATAGATGAGAAAGCAGCATAACATGACACATTATATTTGACCATTATTCCTAGGCACACTGCACCCTTGGCTTCTGGCATCACTATTACTGAATTTTGCTTGGTGCCACAAATTCTGAAAAATATGCATAAAATACCTAGATTGCCATCTTCATTTCTCTAATAATTTCCTCCGAGCCTCTAGTTTTTCTTATGACTCCACAAATGTTGAGCCCTTCACACACCAAAGCCATTACATCACTTTTCCTCTATCTGTGGTAGCAGAAGGGGAACATAGAAGGTGATGAAAAGAAGACAGACTGGGGGAAAAAAAAGGGGGGAGGGGGGGTTCTCAGAGTTGGATTATGTAACCTTCTCCTGTGACTGCCCAACTTTATATGATAGAATTTTGCTCATACGGTGATTAAGCTTATGTACGAAGCCTAACTGGTTGATATACAGTATAATAGCTATTTTCAGTTATACGATTACCCTCAAGCACGGTGACAGTCATTTGCTTATTCAAAGATGGCCTTTGCACTCGTCGCTATCAGGTATGTTAGCATTAGTGATGAAGCAATAGTGTGGTGTCGGAGTTCGAGCAGCAAGTGAAGTGCAGTGATGCAAAATAACTACCTTTTTTTGGCAAGCTGGAAACCTGTTTTTGGACTTGTTTTTGGTGGTAGGTGGCAAGGTAAGCGAAGTTTAGTGAAGTAATTACCTGTTTAGGTGAGCTGGAAATGTGTTCATACATGTAGACTTTGCTAGGTAGGTGACCCTTGGTCAAAAACATAACTCCACTGAACCCATGATATGACTCATATGAAAAATCATTATGTGGTGGACATTTTCAAATGCATCTACAATGTAAAATGAGGGCATTGTACTTGTGGTATGATAGGGGATATTAATGGAGAAGTTCTGGTATTGGAAGACTTACTACTGGGGATGTGGACAATGAGAAAGCTTGGGATTGAGGAGATGCTGGTTAGAGTGGTTATGGCTATGTATGTGGGTGCTCACACCCAGGTGAGAGTGAATGGAGATTTGAGTGATGAGTTTTCTGTGAATATTGGTGTGCATCAGGGGTCAGTCTTGAGCCCCTTGTTGTTTATCATGGTGCTTCAAGCCCTCTCACGTGACTTCAGAAATGGACTCCCATGGGAGATGTATGACGATAATGTGGTTTTGATTGCAGAGAATGAAAGAGAGGCAGAGGAAAGATTTAGGAAGTGGAGAGGTGGTACAGGGCACGAGGACTTGAGAGAAAACTCAGATAAAACAAAGGTGATGGTATCTTGGATTGGTGGCAGTACTGTCAGAGAAGAAGGAAAGAGTGGCCACATGCAGTTTTCCACAAGGGCATCAGAAGTAGTTTCCATCTTGTGCACTGTTTGTGATAAGTGGGTGCACAAATTTAGTAGTATTAGAGGTAGACTGGTTGATATTGCTGATTTCAAGTGTGGTGTAACTCGCCAGGTCGGTCAGGATCACTTGATGGTAGTGATTGTCAGCTTTTACCCTCCCGGAAGGGAGCTGAGAGCTCATATAGTCCGATCTATGGGCAAGGCTGTGACCTTCACACATGCACACACCCATCCCCTTGCTCAAGGGGGACAGTAACCACCCACTTCGTCAGTGAAACTTTTCACAACCCGAGCGAGGCGCGAACTCCCGTCTACAAGATGGCAAGCGAGAACGCTACCACTGCGCCAGCGAGCGATGTGCCAGGGAGAGCATGTGGAGAGTGCCTGGCTTGAGAGGATTGATCTTATTGGTGAGTCTCTTGAGTGTGTGAATGAGTTTTGTTACTTGGGAGACATGTTATATGCTGGAGGTGGGACTGGAGATGGCTCTGTGGCTAGAGTAAGGAGTGGTTAGAAGAAGTTCAGGGACCTGTTGCCTCTCCTGACATGGAGCCTTTTCCCTCCGTGATATGGGATCTTTATTTGTGGCATGTGTTAGGAGTGTAATGCTGTATGGTAGGGAGACCAATATTTGCAGGCTCAAACTCACAGAAATAACAATGATTAGATGGATGTGCAGTGTGTCCTTGAATGTGAGGCCTTGGGGGAGAGGGCCTAGATTTATTACGGAAGGGCTAAGAGGAAGGATGTACTGGAGTGGATTGGTGTTGTGATGTGAGGTGGTAGACTGAAATGGTCTGGGCATTTGGAGAGGATGGGGGACGACAATTAGGTGCAGAAAGTGAGAAATGTTAATGCTGGGGATGGCATTGCAAGAGGCAGACTGAAGAAGACCTGGGGCAAGGTCATACAGTGTGACATCAGGGATAAGGGACTGAATAGGGAGACTGCCAGAGATTGAGCAGCATGGAGAGCTGAAAAGTGCATAAGATACACCTGACCTGACTACATATTTGAATTCTGCAGAAAAAGTGAGCCCTAGCCACAAAGTTTCCAAGCTGTACATGCTATATCAAAGGAACTATAAATGTCGGAAGTTGGACCAAAAGGCTTGTTTGACAAAATGCATAAAATTAACTTAAATTTCAATGGGCTGTAGTTTCAAAACTATTAGAGATACAGACCTAATATCTGGAATTTCTCCATAAGTTTGGTGTAGAAGTACATGTGATTTTTTTCAGAGGAATCTGAGAAGGTGACCTGGGACCATCTGGGTTATTTGATGACTGAATAGTGAGGCTGCTAGTGACTCAGTAGCATAGAAAACCACCATTAGGTGACCAAGGTCAACACATGCAAGTGTGTTGGAACCTTTATAAACAAAATTAAATGAATATATACTGGTTGGTGAAATGAGTATGCTGATGATGCTTACTGTGTTAACGTGGCAATTTTTTTTGTTTTTGCAGTATTTGTAGGTGTATTTGAGATAATGACAATATTAACAGTTAATCCCATATAATCCCCTTTGAGATGAGGGTGCCAAAGGCCCTTACTTCCCTTGATGGCATTAAATGACAGAACAATCTATAATCACCTCTTGGGGACCAAACCTATAGAAGGCTTTCACTCAAAATGGGGCATTCTAAACATCAAACCATCAGTTACTTAAAAATATACTAACCAGGGAGGCAATGAGGGGTGCACATATACCTCCCACTCGTGCACACATGGAGCATGCACCAATGCCCACGCTGCGGTACTCGGTGGGGAAGATCTCTGCTGAATACACATACACGATGGCGAAAGCTGCTGCGATACCAAACTTACCAACAAGGCTTAGGGTGATGATGAGGGCTGAGAGGTCTGTGGTGGGAGAGACAAACACACATGATTGATGTATATACCTTGGTGATAACATAAGTAAGGATGGGTTGAGGGATAAGTGGTATCTTCCCAACAGTGTTTTTTATTTCTGCTTTTGAATAATGTCTACTCTAAATATCTCTTACTACCTTTTTTCAATAAGTGTATTTTAATATTCTTAATTTTTTGCATCATTAACTCATGCAGCTTAGTTAAAATTTCTTCTAAGGCTGAACAGGAAATACAGTACACGATGCTCAAATCATGTACCCACCTGTTAATGTCATTAATCTTCATCTTCATTATCCAAGCCCTGTTCCCCATTGCCACTTGAGGTAGAAAAATTTTGAGTTAAGCTACTTGAACTATATGCAGTATCTGTTATACTTCCTAAAATTGAATCTTGATCTATCTGTTGCGATACAATCCAGAGCAGAAGGGAACAACAGTTCCATCTTTTCACCACTATGCACAAGAGCTACAAGGCTGCTGGCATTAATGTTGCAGGTGGTGGGAGTCACTGCATGTATACAATTATACAAGAGGGGAGATTTGTCTAGTCCCCCTCTGCTCTCAATTAGCTTGTGAACCACTGTATGCAAAGAACACTTGAGTACTGTAGTATTCAGTCTTTCATTCCCAGGAACAATATGTATAATCAGCAGTGAAAGTCCTGCCATCTCACCAGTTTTTCTCTCCACAGACTCCAAAATCTGTAATGTACTGCGAATCTGCATCAGCCAACACTGATAACACTGCTCTGAGGTCAAAGATCATCGTCAGTGACAGCTGCTGCAAATTCACCAGACTAAATTATAAAGCCCATGGTCAGCGAGACTGAAGAAGTGACAAGACTTCTGCCAATAGTATCAACACAATATTATTGAATATTGCTCATAAGTTCTGAGAGTAACAATGTAAATTATATATGAATGTTGTACTGTATTCCTGAGAATACTGTACTGTAGAATTTAATCTGGGAAATTACTTTGCCATCATGAAATCTTTTCAGTCTTAAATTCTGCAGGCACTGAAGACGAAAGTGGCTTAAATTCATGAATATCTGACAAGATGATAATATGGGAACAAGTGGGACCAATTATCATCATTATTGTTATTATCACTGCCATCACCATCCTGACTTTTGTTACTGCCTAGGGATTGGGTTAGGTTTGGTTTCATTACAAACATTATCAGTCAAGATAATTTTACAGCAACATGTTAGACAAATCATCATCATCACAAACTTTCTTTAAATGCAGATGACATGGGTTAATGAATGCAAAATAATGTACCACTATTGGGCAAGACACAAAAAGTTTCCTAAGTATATATACTGTATTAGTTGATCCACAGTGATCCACTTATTCAATATTTACATCAGTATTTGCATGGATCAAAGAAGACACTAGAGGCAGAAAAAAGTATACATTACAGTTAATTTGGACCATGATCTCATGAATTATTGGATCACCTGAAGATGTGATAAAGTATGTGGTTTACTGGAAAGGTACAGTGTGACCACGAAGACATAATAGGGTGAAAGTGGAATACGTTACATTACAATCAATTTGCTCAGACTAGTTAGTAGATCAATGGAAGATGTGGTAAATGATGTGGCTACACTATGGGTCGGAATATCAGTGGGTCGGTACTTACCCCAAAGATCCCTGACATAAGACACCTCTCTTTAGCTTTCAGCAGGTCTAGAATCTTGTCAGCCATGAAAAACATCACTTTGTAGCTTACAGGTCTCACACCTCAACATGAATGCAATCTGACAATGACTCCTGAGTTTTCTTGCCACTGCAACTTCTGATTTACCTGCTGTGCCTCCCATCACACTGTGCTGTTGCAACTCAACATTTTCACAAAGATGCTTTAAATGGGTCACAATGACCAAGTACAGGATAATACTGTGTCACAGTAGATAATACTCATAATTAGGATCAAGACTATCGCTAATCCAAGTCATGTATAAAAAATAATTCATGTGTAAGAGCTAGTCATAATTACACCAAATATAATTTGCACAGTATAAATGAAAATCCCTAAGAAGGAAATTCAACAGCCTGAATGACACTGATTACTGAAATTAAGGAATAAGTATTGCTGAATGACTTCAATGGTTTTTGTGTTGCTTCCAGCACAGTGCGACTCACCAACCATGCTCTGCTCTCGTGTTATTCAAGTTTCAGTGACATCAATACACTAACAGTAAATAAAGTACTTTTCCAAATCTTAAACTTCCTGAATACCTAGTTTCAGTGACATCAATAGCCTAACACTAAATAAAGTACTTTTCCAAATCTTAAACTTCCTGAATACCTAGTCTTCTACAATGAAAACATTATACATCTGTTATACTTAATACAGCAATAGAAATAGCTACAACACAGTAGGAATAACTGAAATACATACTGTCATACAGCTGCAGTAAAGTACTGCACAGCAAGAAGGTATACTGTACATAATATATTCCCTTAATTCAGATGACAGGAATGACATCAGAAGCCACCTCCCCAACTGACCAACCAAAGGCAGACTCTGATAACCTAAGAATTGCCTCAAACCAAAAGCTGCAACCTGTTTTCTACCTAACAGTCCTTGGTCCATATTCTCGTCAGTTAAGCAAGCTCTTTATCTCCTTTTCCTTGGCAATTTATTTTGCCTATTACACCTTACTGTCCTCTTCTGTGTTACATTAATCCTTCAAACATTGCCATATTCTGCACAGATAATGTCTGTCTATTTATCTATAGCCAGATGCCATAATCCTATAAAGGGTAGCCATTAGTCTGAGTTAGCTGTTTTACAGGGAGGGGCACTAACCCTCCACCAACCCACTTGCTGACACGTAAAGAACACATATGGGTTGGTTATATGGATATGATGATATCACCTGGCAATGTAAATGGTTTCCTGGCTTACAGGAAACCATTAAGCTCGTCACTCAATGTAAAGCCACCAGAAAAGGAAAGAGCAATAAAAAGTGACAGGAAAGATGAGAGAAATAGAAAAAGAGGAGGGCAGACACAAAAATGGAATGATAAATGTGAAGGAACAAGTAGGCAGCACTACATCAAGTGACTGGATGATGTACAACAGGATATTTACCACACATCCAAAAATAAATAAATAAAGCAGAGGTGCTAGGGAACCTCCTTACCTAACGAGAATATGAACTCATACCTTTATATAAGTTAGCCCCTCACTCCTCACTGTTTCTTTTTTTTCTGAGTTAGCATATGATTGAACTGTACAGTAAAAGCATCAAAGTTTGCATACTGCAATACTCAGCACAAAAATTGTCTTCAAAAAATAATAATAAAATAAAGCAAACTTGCATGGAGTACTGTACCAGATTTTACATAAACAGTCTGCAATGTAAAATACTAAATAAAACAAACTTGTATGGAGTACTGTACCAGATTTTATATAAACAGTCTGCAATGTGAAATACTGTAACATTCATTAACAGTACCTCAAATTTTATTAATCATAATTCACAAACTTATATCTTGTAAACTCAAACTGACAAACCTTGTGGAAAGATACCTTTAGGACGTACCAGATGAAGAAATAATGTATAGTCTAAACACAGACAGATACATCTTAGTACAGTACCTTGTCTTCTGCATTTCCTGAACCACATATAGTGTGGGTATGTGTGTGGGGTGGGTGGGGGGGAGCAAATACAATTCAAGATCAGATAATCCCAGTCTTAGTCAACAGGTTAAGAAGTGAAGAAGTAAGCAACACTTCCTATAAAAAAAAAAAAATAGTATAAAATTAATACATCCTCTTTAGACATGTGATCCATTTTCACAGCATGTGTGTGGACACTATACTTGAAGGATCAGAAGTTGTAGTCCAAAATAATATGGATATATCTGAAAAACATGTTCTAGATCTGACTGCAGATGAAAAGTGCCAAAGGCTGGATAGAAAAAGAATGATAATGTGCATGAACTGTAGTACTGGATGTATAATGTATGGAGAACATGTACTGAGCCAGAGGAGAACAGCTACCACTGCATTATTGTATGGCACACTGCATACTATGTACTGTCCAGTATTCACAAAACTGAAACAACAAACATCTCAAGTGGTGGAGCAGTGAAGTTAGTGAGCTATCTCCATGCAGCAACTCTGCTCAATCAAAGCAAATTAAGAGGCTGTCCAACAGCAACAATATACAGCTACTGTATAATATATACAGTGTTTGATATACTGTATTCCAAGCCTGGGGTACCTTGTGTGCTGTAGGGACAACTTAGAATACTGGTCTAAGAAACAGACATTTTGGCTGTTATGCAATCAATGGATGCAGAAAACAAATATTACAGTATAAAGTAAAGTAGAAAGTGATGCTGGGTTGACATTAGTAATAATGACTGAGCCATTCCTGCAATATGCAAGAATTTGCCAGCTTAAAAGATAAAGGGGCGAAATGTATGGGCCACCATGTATAGGGAACGATGCTATGTAGGAAGTAAGAGGGGACTGTACAAAATAAAGACAAAATGTTTGAGGGTCCTTTTATATAGGTCACTCCTCATAAGAAGCAGCACAGTATCAAACAAGAGACTGACAGATGGATCAGTCATGTGGCCAGCAATATATCTGCACAAACCACAAACAAGTCTGAGATGATAAAGTTCAGGCATTGAGGATTAGAAGAGAAGACTGATGGCATTTCACTCACATCACCAATGGAGGTAAAAGTATTAAAGCATGCACAGTACAGTAGTCTCATCATTTGCTTGACATAAAACAGCATAAGAGCTATCAAAATGTACAGCAAAAGGAACAATGAAACCATACACTGCTGCAAATATAAATCAGTGACATATATTGCTTCCTACCAATGCAGGTCTAAGTACTGTACCTAATTTCCCATAACCCAACCTATACTCAATCATGCTCACTAGCAGCAGCAGAAATAGCTAAGTTGGCACATCACTGGTATATTTCCTGAGTACCCCTTGAAATAGTATACTCTGCCCTAAATACTATAGACATGCTCTACCAAATCAGTTCTCAACCTGATATTGCATTGTTATTACTACAGTTGTCCACTTCATGCTAAGTGTACACCCTTGAATATTACCAGTATTATGTTGGTATTTATGGTAACATAATGGCTTAAATATTTAGCAACAATAGTATCATCACCACTTTAATTTTTCTGTAACTGTCACAAAATATAATGGTAAAAGCCAATGCTTTATAACCTCTTCAGGGACCCCTGAGGGCCTGGGTTGCAGCAAATGTGAACTCCTTGATAATTTTTTTTCCATCCATTTCAACAATAGAAAAGACTTCTTGACTTAGCATGGAAGCCTGAATGTAAGTGTGGTTGGTGTGTAAGCTGCTTTGTAGAAATGGAAATGGGAAAGATTTAGGTAGGTCCCCAAGTTAATCAATCATCTGAGGCAAATAAGATGAGGGATAAATCCTTGTCCTCTCTTCCTTGTTGCTGAATACACCCTGTAACAAAGCATGTAAGGCAATGATGTAGGGACACAGATGTTTTATGAGTGACTACCAATACTGTACATGTATTCCGAGGTCTCTCTAAATCCTCATTCTCAGTTTAAAGAATACTGTATGGTTAAATGGCTGTGTGTGTAGCAGAGCATGGGGTGCTGCACTCTTAAGATCCCTGTGGCCAAGGGGTTAGGGCCTCAGTAGCCCAACTCTCCCACAGGTATAGATTGTTACCTTCTGGGACAAATCCGGAAATGAAGCACGCCACGCCTCCAAGCAACAGAACAAAGGAGAGGGTGCCCTTCCTCCCCATTCTGTGGAATTATCACATTCAGTAGCAACCAGCAGGGCTCTCCATGGCTGTTGTTACTCTCATTCTTAAATGTCCAGTCAGTCACTCTACAGCACTATCATGAGCCAAGTTGATGCCTACATGGCCAGTCTAAATACCATACTAAATTTGGTATATTAAATTACGTTTTATATGAGTAAAGATTTCAAACATGCCAAAATAAAAAATATGGCTAACTTTTCGTTATTTTCACTTCACTGGCTTGGCAGGTGGCAGCCCGCTAAACTTCCTCCACTTCTTTGAACTTTAATGATGTTCCATGAGTAAGGTCATTACATTTCACACTGTACTGATTGACGGAATCTAATTTAAGAATTACTGAGTGCATAGACATATGTATCATTAGAACAGCTCATGCTGGGGGAGTGAAAATTGCTTTTCATTATTTACCTGAATAACTTTGTGCCAACGAAAAACACTGCTATTAGCAGTGTCAGAAATATATTCCAAAATATCACTACTTTCTTCATACAGCTAGTGTTGTTAACTGACAAATTAGCTTCGAGTAATGGAACTCCAGGTAAATTTTCTGTCATACACAGTATAGTCAACAGCAGATATCAATGTATTATACATTGTGTGGTTAAGCGCAAATAATGTAAATAAAGGTGACCTATACTGAGGACTTACTGAAAGCCCTTACAAAACTTGAAAGAAAATGTTTAAGTTTGTCCAGTATTGGAAGCAATATGAGGCAGCCTTACTCTGACTGTTGAGGCTCTGGGTATTCCTATATTTGACGAAATATGTAATGTAATAATACATGACAAGAAAAGGCCATAAACACCTCACTGATATGAATACTACTCTACAGTGCACAGTGCTTGACTCAGTAAGGTGATTTACCTTCACAAAGTATCAGCAGCAATTATTGACTATCTGTATCTTAAGATGCAAACTGTTAGTGTCAGTCACAGAGTCAGCATCACACTGAAACTCATCCTCACCATATGATACTTTGCTGGGACTGCCAACCAGGATCAGTGTAAACTGTTTTCTACAGCACATCACAAAAATATGCAATGAAAATTCAGGCCACTGTGCATGTGTGAGTGTTGTGTGTGTGGGGGGGGGGTTTACATGTGCATATGTAGGAGGAAGACAATGATTTGTAGGTATGTGTGTGTGTGTGTGTGTGCAGGTCAGGGGATGTACAGAATGCCAGCCAGCCACCACTGCCTGCTAGCCACATTTCAGCCAGAAAGGAGAGCCCTGCGCTTATCCATCATGCAGTGCCTACACACTCTATACTGTTCCTATAACTGCCCACTGCTGGCCACTCTACCTTAAGGCTCAAGTTTAAGCTTAGGCAATAGATCTGTTTTTTTCTTGAGATTGATAGTGGAAGAAGGATGGCATAAGGGAGTATTGTCAACTGTAAATACTTTCTCATATTTGCAGTATTAAAACATCACAACAGCTTACTACTCTGTACATGAATTCTTGATTTGTAAATGTTAATGGCATGAAGATGACTTGAAGAATGGAATAAAAACATGATAATTACACAAACTTGACAACAACTAAAAAACTATGAAAAGTAGTATCTGAAAAACAAATAAAACAAACAAGAGAATGGAAATGTAGTACCTGTATGATTGAAGATGCCTATGAGTTCCTGGCTGTTCAGCTCAACATACATAAGAACATCTTCATAAAACATTCACACTTCATGACACTACAGCTTAACTATATGCACACAATCCTAGCTATTCACAACACTATATCTGTATATAATCCTATCTTCTCATGACACTATTAAGTCAAACTGTAATTACAGCTGTATATTCATTTGACTATCTACATATTATCCGATTTATTCACAACACTATAAAACTATCTGGGAAAATAATATATTTTCATAGCAGTGCCACAATGTAAACTGATAACTTACTAAACACATCTGAAAAATATACATACTTGTATTTTAAAAATGTGCAATAAGAAATCAATCTACAACACACACACACACACACACACACAAAATGGCCCTGGCTGGTAATAAAGAACTACCCGGTACTATGAAAATCAATGTCTTCAATACAATGCCCTTTTGTGTAACAGACTGTCCCAGATGATTTTACTCAGTATGGAATGACCTCTTGAAGTGGATGGGTTAGAAACTATTGCCACTGAACCCATTCTGCATGATGTCTTTTCTACTGTACTGTGATGACTTCTCTACTGTACTGTAGCCACTGAACCCATTCTACATGATGACTTTTCTGCTGTATTATTGCTACTGCTACTAATGGAAGAACCTCTTGGATTGTTAGAGTCAACCAGTTAAATTCAAGACTTTCATACACTCATCTAGTATCATGTCTAACGGAACCCTAGAACTTAAATGATCCGAGGATTGATGACTTAGAGTGTTCTGGTTGTCTTAAAAAATGTACACACACTTTGAGCAATTAGAAGACTTGTACCTATGGGATCACAGGAAGGAAATGGTGTGAGGCAATGGCTATAGCTACTGAAATACCCACCCCAACATGAGACCACGGAAGGGGTGGTAAAACACCCACCCCATGGAGGAACCACGGACAGGGTGTCGCAACACCCACCCCAGGGGGAAACCACAGGGAGGCCCACAGGGCGCGCGAAAGGCCCAGTCTAGATGGGCCTATGTCCCCCACTACCTTGCGCCCCTTTTCCCCTCAACGAAGCCAGACAGAAGAACGCCGCCCCGGCAGACTACTCTCCAGTCGAGCCAGCACTCGCCAGGATTGGGATGGGACTTGTATTCAAACAGTTCCAGGTAGCACTGCGACGACGGCCACCATCCGCGTCCGGGAGAAGTCGGCCACGGTACGCTTCTCAGCTACTATAGTGGTACACACTTAAACTGGAGGATGGGGTGGGGCAGCAATCTGTGTACAGCGGTGCTAAGTTTCCCAAACCGGCGATGTGAAACGTCTGTTATATATGTAAAAGGCATCGCAAATACGGTAAACACATATGAATACAATTTTAACGTATGTATTATAATATGTGGAAGAACAGAAAACCACCCCAGCCGCCAGTTTAAGTTTGTACCACTATACCCCCTGCAGGACCATGGCGATGGCCGCCATCCACGCTAGGGAAGGGTTGGCCACCATACGCCCTTCACCTGCAGCCTCCGCTGAGAAGAGCACCGCAGTGACGGCCACAGTCCGCACCGGGGAGGGATCGACCACTGTACGTCCCTCGTCTGTTACCCGTGATGCCCCTCATAGAGAACATCCCTTGCTTGCCTCACCCATCTAGAGGCTGAGCGAGTCACACTTCTCCCTCTCCCCACCGAGGCAGTTCCCACTCATATGCGGCATATCCCTCTTGAAGATAAAAAAATTCTCATTTCTCACAGGGCTGATCTACAAGGGAGTTATATGGGCACTAAGGAATGCAAATTCAATTCAGCTGCACAACGGAGGCATGAAAAGGAAATTTCTCTAAAGCAAGCTCACCGGCAACAAGCAGAAGAGCCCCTAGCTATTGGAGTCACAGGGGAGGCACTCTGTGACAACAATAGCATATCGTCAGCTGATGATGACGAAGCCATTACTTGTGGACCAAACCCCCCAAAAGCTCGACAAAATGATCGCATGAAAGTATTAATGACCTAGACCTGACAGTGACTTGGGATCATGAGGGCCTTTCTGTTCGGCAGGCAACTGCAGCCTACGTTGAGACTGCAAAATACATGGGTCTCGCACTTGACAAGGTTCCATCAAAGAGCACAGTCCACTGTTTCCATCAAAAGGCTCAGTCAGTGGCCAGGACCCAGATTATTGGCTGCCTCAATCAACTTTAACCTCAACTGTAGCACCACTTCCTGATGTTGGATGCGACCACAACCCAGTTGATCGGATTTCTGTTTTAGTGACTAGGGATGGTTTGGAAGAGTTTTTGGGAGAACCAAAAGGAAAGAAAGGAACAGGACAGCAAGTGGCAAATGCAGTCCACCATGCTCTCACCTCAGCAGGGATTGAGGATAAGATCATAGGCCTGGTGTTCGACACAACAGCATCAAACACAGGGCTAGTGCAGGGGGGGGGGTGTTGGGAGGAAAAGTTGAGGCGATCTTTTCTGTGGCTAGCTTGCTGTCATCACGTTCATGAAGTTCTTCTCGGGGATGTCTTTGTCGTGTGCCTAGGTAAACCACCAGGCCCTGAAATCCTGCTTTTCAAGAGATTCATCAATGAACCACTATCAGTTGGATACATCTGACAGTGACCCAGTCGCTAAAGCCTTCATTAATGACGATGCCTACCTCTCACCAATATGACTCGAGGTAATGGATTTTCTACGCAATATCCTGAGAACCGGAAACCATCCTCCAGCGGATTACGAAGAGCCACTTTGACTGAGCCTCCTGTACCTCGGAGAAAACTTAGGACACAACAAGCTTTCGCCCTCAGGGCATATCATCAGGCCAGGTGGATGGCAAAAGCTGTATACTGTGTGAAGATACCTCTACTTCAGTCCCAGTTCTCCAAACTCTGTCACCAAGAGCGGCAAGGAGTGCACCATTTGGCCCTCTTTGTGAGTCTCTCATATGTGCATTACTGCCTCGAAGCTCCAGTCACCACCAAAGCACCTAAAAATGACATCAGCCTCTGAAAAGTACTGTGCCGGTCCCTTGACAAGGACATTGGTAACACGGCTGTGCTCCATCACCTGCAGTACATCTCGTAAGACTTGATCTGTCTTGCACTGCTTGACAACAGAGTTAATGATGATGAGAAGTGTGAAATGATGGCCAACCTGGAGAAGTGCCCAAGGAAAGGACTCAAGTGGGTCCAAAACAAAGGGATTCAAGTGGATGGCCCTCTGAGTCCATGGGTGACAAGCATGTCCACCATACTGTTCCAGTCTCTTCAAGTAAAGACAAAGTTTCTTGCCAGGGACCCTTCAACATGGCACTCTGATGATAACTTCCGTCTTGCAAAGAAGTGAGCAGAAGATCTGAACGTAGTCACTGATGCAGCAGTGAGAAGCATCACCCTCATTGAGAAATTTACAAACAAACATCTGTGCCATGGCAAAGAAGGCCTTCAAATTCCTCCCAAGGACTGTCCACTTCCAATGACGTACTGTGAAGTAGAACGGAATGAAGGTGGACCTCATGAAGAAGTGTTCCTGTAATATACAATGATGCTAAGACAATGTTGAGGACTTTTGTTTATTTATTCATTTTTGAGGGTGTCAACTATTACATTAAGTTTAGCTAAAGGAGAACTTATGAAAAAAAGTATTGTGCTAATTGAACTGTATGTCAGTATCAGTTGTTTCATTTGGCTTATGCTGAAGATGTAAAATGAAGATCAGCATTCAATTGCTGGGACCTTTAATTATCCTTCAGTCTTACTGACATTTTGCATAAAGTTTTATGATGGGGAGCACCAACTGCCCACAGCATGAGCAAGATTGCATCTTGATATATTTTTCCCATCCTTATGTACTTGGTCTTAATGTACAGTGTTACATGTGGCTGATCAAACTGCTTATACTGTATTCCCATGTATCATTCAGAGCATTTATTATTCACCTGTGTTGTTAACATCATGCTTAGCATTTTTGTGAATATACAAGAGTTTTGTGAATATCAAACCATGAAAGAGCAGCTGGCCTGGGTGCGTGTTGTCACTTGTTGGAGTGTTATATCGTGAAGTGAAATTTACCAGTAGGAGTTTCTATCACTGTATGATGTGTAATTTTGAGCCTTTCCGATGCGTAAGCTAATGCGCACATCCATTTAGACTTTCCCTAGAGTCGTTGTTGCCACAGAGCTACCTTCTCGTGTCTGTCCATGTAGTTTTGACCTTGTTAATATGTGTTATGCCTATCATGCTTCTGTGAGTTTGTATATAAAGGCTGGAATGTCTGTTACCAAGACACACATACCAAAAAAACAGCAAGAAGACATGGCATGTGTGCTGGGCGGCCCCTTCGGGACCTCCCAGGCCCTGTCTTCCCCCTTACTATCTAACAAGTCAGCCCATGCTAATGTATGGCCCGGCCTCCACTACAGGTGGAGGAAATCTTAAAACTAATGATGTTACCAAGAGGAGTTAGTGGCTTTGATTAGAACGGTGTGTTGGTGTGTTCTGCTGTGGGACATTTTGTAGACAGTAGCATATCTACCACACATGAATTAATGTTTATTAATTAAGAGATACAAGGCTTGTTTGCAGGAAGTCCGGTACAGGGGTGGATCAGCCAGAAAGATTGCTGGGAAGGATTGCTACTATAAGCTGTTTTGGCAGGGGGGAACTGACGGATATGGGGGTGTGGGTGTGTTGGTTGCGGAGAAATGGGTGGAGTATGTCATGAATGTCATGAGAGTAAGTGATAGGATAATAGTAGTGAAAATTTTGATCGGACTGGTGATTGTTTCAGTTATATCAGCATATGCTCCGCAGGTAGGATTGGATGATGCAGAGAAGGATAGATTTTGGGATGATTTAATACGTGTAGTAAGTGGTATGGGTGATGATGAGGTAGTGGTTCTGGGAGGGGATTTAAATGGTCATGTTGGTGAAGCAGCTCAAGGTTATGAAGGAGTCCATGGAGGATGTGCATATGGTGTGAGGAATGCGGAAGGGGAAAGAATACTCGAGTTTGGGGAGGCTATGGACATGATTGTGTGCAACACACATTTTAGAAAAAGAGTGAGTAGATTGATTACGTACGAGTCCGGGGGAAATAGTAG
>JAGKTI010001149.1:53479-70342 GCA_018397915.1 Birgus latro
GGGCAGTGGATGTTGGAGCGGCCCTAGTGAGAGAGGGCAGTGTTTGGAAATTCCCTGTACTGTTGATTGCAGATGATACTGTGTTGTTGAGTGAAGACGAAGGGGAGCTGCAAGGCTTTGTAGATGAGTTTGGGAGTGTGTGTAAGAAACGGAATCTAAAGGTGAATGTGGGGAAGAGTAAAGTGATGGTCTTCGAGATAAGTGAAGCCAGTGAATGTACAGTGAGATTGGATGGGAAGGATATGGAGAATGTGAGTGAATTTAAGTACTTGGGCAGTGTGATGAGTAAGGATGGTAGTCTGGAGGGTGAAGTGCTCGAAAGGGTGCAGCAGGGAAGGAAGGTTGCTGGTTCGTTGAAAGCAGTGATAAGAAACAGGGAGGTGAGCATGGAAGTGAAAAAGTTGTTACATGACAGTATTATGATACCAACTCTGACATATGGAAGTGAAGCTTGGACCCTGTTGGAAGGACAGAAGTCAAGAGTGAGAACAGTGGAAATGAGTTATTTGAGAGGAGCATGTGGGGTCACATGGAGAGACAGATTAACAAATGAGGAAGTGAAGGAGCATTGTGGTGTGGCTGAGGACATGATGGGAAGCGTTAGGAGAAACATGTTAAGGTGGTTTGGGCATGTGGAGAGGATGGAGAGTGAAAGACTAACGAGGAGAGTATGTGAGTGAGGTGGAGGCGGTGAGAGGGAGGGATGGAGTGGAGAGGTATATGAGAGAAGGTGGTGTGAGTTGGAAGCGTGGTAGTGAAACGGCAGGGGACAGAGTGACATGGAGGCGATTTGTTTGTGGCCACCCCGTTCGGGATCAAGGCATCTGGAAATAGATAGATAGATAGATAGAAATGTTATCTGGACATGTTGCATTCAGCCAATTATCACCAACCTGTCAAGTGCATCTTCTCCTCAATAAAAAAAACAGAGTATAGATGAAGAGCAGGTCATCATCTGCTCCTCTCCTGCAACATCCCCCAGGGGCAGTGCCACGACACTGGCCACCATCTTTATTGGGTCTGAGGTACGGCAGGCCATCATCCGCTCCTCTCCTGCAACATCCCCCAGGGGCAGTGCCACGACACTGGCCACCATCTTTATTGGGTCTGAGGTACGGCAGGCCATCATCTGCCCCTCAGCTGTCACCTCCTGTAGGGCCACGGCACAGGCCACTGTCCGTGTTGAGTTCGAGGCTGAGCCGGCCACCGTCCGCTCCTCACCTACAGGAGGTTCACTCCCCTCTTCAGAGAGCAGGGTAAAGCAGGTCACTGCCCACTCTCTCCCTGTAGCCCTAAGGGACAGGGGAACCACCGTGTCAGCACCAGGTCGCACAAGGGAGGCAAAGCAGGCCATCGTCTGCTCCTCACCCTCTGTCTCTATGGTATTTCCTGAACAGGACGTCCCTTGCCCGGCCCACCACCACTCCTGTGGCTCGGTGGGAAATCTCCTTTCTCCCCAAAGAGGTGATCCCCTGGAGGACCTGCTGGTGGAAGAGTGTTGGCGAGGCCCTCTTGGCAGTCCTGACGGAGACGTCGCCGCAGCCTCATCCTGATGGTGACTCCCACTGCCCGAGGTTGCCGCATCCCCACCCTGACGGCGACCTCCCTCCACCAGGAGTTGTCGCACTCCTACCCTGACGGTGACCCAAGGCGCAAGGGACCACAGCCCCCAGTCACCCTGGGGCTTACCAAGGACCCCAGGGCGAGGCCTACCCGATCCAGGGGACTGGGCCTCCACTCCCAGGAGTCAGTGCCATCAGGCGCGCCTACTTTCCCTCTTCGGGCCTAGCCCAGAGGCCCAGACACCATGTCGGGGCCCAAACAGAGGTGGGCCTCCTGCTACACCATCCAGTGATACTACTCGGGGAACCCGGCCCATGACGAAAGTCCCTTGCCTCCTACGGAAGGAACAGTGACCAGTGACTTATTCCCGTTGTGCCTTCCTCCTGAATTCACTTAATCCACCTTTCTGTGGTTATGCTTACACCAAGATTTTGTTGGGCTATTAGTTCAGGATTCGCTTCCTGTAAATATAGGGATATCATGTCATCTCTCATCTCCCTAATTGTTGGATGCATTTTGCTTTCTCTCTTATTATCAAGGTATAGTAGATATGCTTCACGTTTTGTGTTAAGGTGATCATAGCATAACCGTTAGTATTTCATCTTTCATATGAAATTCGGACTCAACAATTCTTGTTAGGCTTCAGAATTTCATGGGTTCATTTATACCGTCATCCCATCAGCAGCAGATATGAAGCTTGAAGTCAAGCTAGCCAACCATGAATATGTAACTGTCATAATGATTCAAGTGTTGCATTTAGTCTTCGGACAAAACTGCGACACGACTTTTGTCTTTGACTTTACAAGCTGGACAGTGGGATTGAAATGCGAGTGTGAGACAACCTGCTATTTGCACCTCACTTGACCTGATCGGGGGAAAGGGAAGGAAGGCCTTTCCACCCACGAAAACATTACGTGAACACAGAAAACTTTCCTGTTATGCTTGTGAAAGGCAAAGAATATGTAAAATGATCCAAAACAATACAACAAGCCTGAGCATATAGGTAAAGATACCAAAACAAAAATGTGTTTTTTCTCTTATCATGTCGTTTTTGGTTTATGCCTGTATTTAGTCATAATCGTAAACAGGGTGGTTGTGTGTGTTTCGCAAGGGAGAAAGAAGGTGATATTTTCACCTGGATCGAGATAATGTGTGTAGTTGTGCGTGTTTAGGCATGTCCACAAGCGAAAAAATTGAAAGTCCACTCATCACAACAGCAGCTTTGAAATGATTGATGGGGCATATGGGAGTGTAGTGTAGGTCAGTCTCAAGACGTTCAAAATGTTCATTCACTTCTCAATAACTTTCACTGTTTTTTATAAGCCACTCTCAAATGACGCCTGTGGCCACGCTGCAGGAAAACGTCAAAATCAGCAGCTATGAAGGGGTTAAGTGCATGTACAGACCTATTTCTCTTACATCGGTTTGTGTCAAAACCATGGAGTGTATCATCACTAAATTCATTTATGAGTACATTGAATCCAATGACCTTCTGACCAAGGATCAGTTCAGCTTCAGACCTGGACGATCAGCAGAGGATCGGTCAACTTATCATTGCCTATAATGAAGTTACCAACAGGTTAGATATGTTGCAACGTGGATATAATCTACTTTGACTTTTCTAAGGCATTTGACATTGTATGCCATGATATCCTAATTATCAAACTGCAAAACCTGGGTATCAGGGGACGTTTATTGGGCGGATTAGGGATTTTTTGTTGGATCGTGAAATGAGAGTTGTTGTCAATCACCATCGCAGCAACCCCTATAGGGTACTAAGTGGTGTCCCACAGGGCTCGGTCCTTGGACCCCTCGTTTCTCTTGTATGTCAATTTTCTTAATGATGTGAACTCACCCACGAAAATGTATGCAGATGATCTCAAGCTGTGTGTAAATATCAAGCTAGATACAAACCAGAATACTGTCAATAACGTGACTGCTTGCCAAGCAGATATTAACACCCTCACAAGGGTCTCTAAATCTTGGGGTTTATCCATGAATACTGATAAATGTATACACCTGAGATTTACCCGTAAAAATATCCCATGGGAAGAACTTGGCCTCTCTGGTATGTACTGCTTGAATGATCTTCCTATTCCTCAGAGGAACTCTGTATCTGACCTGGGAGTACTGATTGATTCTTCACTTAAAGTTCACCAACATATTTCAAACTTGATTCATAAAGCTGGGTCCCTATCAAATGGTATTTTGAAGTCCACAGTAAATGATCCCCCCATATATCTCCCACATCCGTCCATTGCTGGAGTACTCCTCGTCATTGTGGAATCTGGGGTACATTGGCGACCTTAGGCTACTGGAATGATAGCGATGTTGGACAAAGTCTATACAGGGGCCTGAAAGCCTCGACTATGCAAGTAGATTGAGGGCTTTGAACTTATTCTCTGTTCAAGGGAGACTGCTTCGACATGACATCATCAAATACTGTCAAATATTTCATGGAAACTTCATTGACCCCAGATGATCTGTTTGCCTGTCCTCTTTACCCTACTACTCAGGGCCACCAGTTCAAGACTGCCCACTCCATTTGTCATCTTGACGTGTGTAAGAGATTCTTCAATATCAGATGCGTATCACTCTGGAATTCCCTGCCCGACTCTATTGTTTCTATTCAGGACCTAGATTCTTTTAAAGCAGCTCTCACTTCCCATCTTGGTGACTCCATGTTCCAGTTCCATTAACTGTATGATGATATTTCTTTCTTGTCTTCTTGCTATCTGCCCCTGTCCCTTCACTTCACCCTTCAGCAAGTAGTTACTTCCTAGCTGCATATGGTGCACATTCCAGCCTCTATCTTTGCTTTGTTCTTTCTTACTTATTTCCTATTTTCTGTGGGCTGGCGCATCAGCAGTGTCTGGCTTCCGTGGGCCCTTCCTTTGGGCAGGCTCGGGGTCCGAGAAGCCCACCAGGTGAGATAACTAGGGTATAGGCCACTTATTCTCAACAGCAGTTCTTTTAACCGTGAGAAAAACTTCAGAACAAGGGTCTCGTCAAAGCGAGGTGCTAGTTTAGTGAGATCAGTAGGGCTGAAACCTGAGAAAGAATGGGAAGAGTTTGTCAGGCCTTCCGAGGGTGTCATACGGAACTCATGATCAAGTTTTATTTGTTCTGACTTTGTCAGCTGCTCTAACTTTGCCTGTTCTATCTTTGTCTGTTCTCTGGTCTGCTCTATCTGAACCATCTCTAACTCTGACTTCATTCGCTTTATCTGAGCCATGTGTTCCCACTTAGCTTGCTCAAATCCTACATCCTGGAAGTACTGTATGTATTAGGGAGAGGGAAACCCCAGTCGTCTAGACTAGGACAAGAGGGGTGAAGCTCTGACTTTACAACATCCTTAAGCACAGGTGAGAAATTTACATGAGCAAGGGCATCCTCCTCCAAAACAGTATGGAGAGTGGCAGTGGGAGAACTGGGGGTTACGTTCTCTGTGACGGCTAAAGCTTGGCACTCCAACAAGTAAATAAACAGCAATCAGGGGATCTGATAGCTTACACAAACTTGATTAAATTCTACAATACTTAGTATTGACAATCCTGGCAGAGGCCGCCACTCTGTTACAACGAGATGGCGCTAAAGATCTCGCTGACTGCCTGAAGATTACAGTAAAGTGCGCAACAGAAATTTCAGAGTTCAAAGTGATGGCTAGCTTTACCAAGACATAATCTCAACAGGGGGGAAAATGGTAATGAAGTCTAAAACAATTAGCAGGGACCAAAAGCAGGAATGAAACACGCATGCTAAGGGATCTTCGTATGCCGCATGTTTTAGGAGTGTAATAATGTATGGTAGCGAGACCTGGGCAGTAAAGGAAGAGGGTATTCGCAGGCTCAAACGTACAGAAATGACAACGATTAGGTGGATGTGCAATGCGTCCCTGTTTGCAAGGCCTGTGGGGGGGGGGGGGGGGGTTTAGGCTACAATGGAGGAGTTGAAAGGTAGGATGGGACTGTATTGGTGTTGTGATGAGGAGAGGTAGACTGAGGTGGTTTAGGTATGTTGAGAGGATGGGGGATAATAATTGGGTGCAGAAAGTGATAAGCGTTAATACTGGGGGTGGGGTTGCGAGGGGTAGACCGAAAAAGACGTGGTACGAGGTCATTAAGTGTGACCTCAGAGTTAAGGAACTGAATGGGGAAGCTGCCATACTTCAAGCAGCATGGAGAGCTGCCATCAGATGACAAGGCCAATGCATGCAAGCATTGTGGAGCCTTCAAAAACTAAACGAAACCGGCACTCTGAAACTAGCCCCTGGGTTGTGAAACCGCTGGAGGTGCAATAAAGACTTGCAAAATCTGCACAAAATGAAGTGGCAAAGGAAATACTGGCATAAAAATAAATATAGACTCTTGACACTCGAATAAAAGAGGCAAAATTAGCAAGAGTAATTGGTGTTATGCTACGTTTTCAAGGGTCAACTCCTTGCTCCTTGAATAAGAATGCTTATGCTAGGGTTCTTGGCAAGACTGGGTCAGTACATACAGCTGATAGAACAGGACTATAAAACTTGGCTGAGACCAAACTGACAAACATATATTAACCAAATTCACAACTCCAGGACAAGATACGATATTAACAAATACACAAGACAGATGGTACAAAACAGATATACAGTATATGGACATGGGAGTGTTACAGCACAGATCACTTACAACAGGACTTCAGAATGTACAGTAAAGGTAAGGTACAGCACAAATATTTATAGCAAGATTCTGACACTGAAGTTGTAATATCGCAGGAGTCACTTATAACTTAGGCACTGAATTCACATTACAGGACATGGGACTTATACACTAGTATGGACTAGTCTCTAAATCTTCTTGGGCGAATCACACTGACAGGTCCGGTAGGAGTAGTGTCATCGTTCACGTAGTCCTCGTGTTACCACACCACTATAGGACCAGGAAATAATCGCACCAAAAATAGCAACACTTCCAAGCAATGCTGACATCGTAAACGAATTGCACATACAATGAAGCACAAGAACAGTTGTGCGTAAACTTCGGTCGTCTGGTTTATGTGTTCGAACTTGTCTGTGGGATTCTGTTCGCCAGCCATTCAAAAGAAAAAAAAAATCAGTTATCATAATACAATAACTATTCTCATTCGCTGAATACTAAAATCAATTTTGTTTTACAACACTGTTAAATAATGTCAGTCCCAGGCCATAATTATCAAGTTGATCAGCTAATTTACAGTTAAAGATGGAGAACTGACTTCCGAATACTTATTTAGCTAAGTGAATTAACGTTGCTGACGTGGAAATAAAAAAGATAAGCAACGCTTCATATATACAGTACTTAATAAAATGGAAGTCAGAAAGACTAGTTTCTTATATTTACAAAAAATATGATGGCATCCACAGGCCAGTCACCTGGAGCAAATGGCAACTCAAGTTAGTGCTACCAACCGTCTGTTTGAGGCAAAGCAGACCGCACTAAAACTATAGTCTTTCAGCAGATAATTTCACCAAATTTCACGACACAACTTTTCTTTGACTGTACACTCAAGGGATGGCGTTTCTCTCGTTTAGGTATGAAAATAGAAACTCTGGCCTCCCTTTTCCAACAAACTCCACAACCCAAACAAAACGAAATACAGACAGGAGCCGCAGACGACACGACGGCCGAAGCCAGCACCCCCAACCCCCCAAGTACTACTGGGGGCCTGCCGCTAACACCGAGCGGCTCCAAAGAGAAACAGCATGCTTGTACCTTTCCCCGACGCCCCTCTTATGCCCAACTGATGCCATGGGAAGATAGCAGTCACCGTCACCTAGTCTCCGGCCCGAATTTCACTCACCAGGTAAGGGGTGGAGTTAGCAACTCCACGCAACGCCGTGGTACTTGCGATAGTCGTACCAGGCAAGGGATAGAACCGGCCTCAGTCCATTCCCCAGTTGCATCCCCGCTACAGGGCCGCAACACAGGCTGTAAGTCGTGTCGGTCGGGCAGGACAGGTCAACAGCCGTCCGTTTCCTGTAGTTGTGCCCCCCAGAGCAGCGCCGCAGTATCGGCTACAAGCCGTGCTGGGTTTGAGGCAGGATCGGCCATTGTCCGTCCCTCTGCTGCTAGTCCTCTTCGCTCCATGGTACAGGCCCCTAGCCGCACCAGAGCTACAACCCCCTGTGCCACCACGACATTGGCCTCTAGTCACGTCCAGCCAGAGGCAGAGCAGGCCATTAGCCGCCCCGAAGCTGCAGTCTCCTGTGCCGCTACGGCGTTGGCCACTAGTCACGTCAGGCTGGAGTTTGAGCTGGCCATCGTCCGCTTCTCTTCCACAGGAGATCTTGTAGCCCGAGAGGACCAGTCCCCCGAGCCGTGGCAAGGCCTCGCCCAAGGTCTTGGTTTCCTGCGACTCCAACCGTGTGAGCAGCAGCAGAGGCAGAGTCCTAGCAGACGTGGCAGCCAACGACCAGACTGGTCCACCACTCCCCCAGCCCGAGGCTCCCGCGCGGCGATCCTGACGGCGACGGCACCCTCCACTCGTTGCTGCAGTCCGGCCACCCCGGGTTCCTGTGCCCTGGGTCCCCAGTCACCCTGGGGGTTGCCTCGAACACCAGGGCGTGACTTACCTGCTGATGAGACCACTCCGAGTCCCTCCCGGACTCGACATCAGGCCCGTCTCCTGGCTCTCTTTGGGCCAAGCCCCTAGCCCCTGTCTACTTTGGGGCCTCAACCAGGGCGTGCTACTCTGTCATTCCTCCAGACAGAGGAACCTACCAATGGCCCCTCAGTGATAGTGTATCAAGAGGACCTACATAGTGTGTGCTGTTTTAAACCCAGGATGTACGTGTACGTTAGTGATTACTTATAGTGTGTCATAGTGATAAATCAACCAGGAACCCCGAGTGTAAGATCTGACGAGCACATTTGTCCTCTTGGCTTAGCATATACCTCGAGTGGAGTCCCGTGAAATCCCCTCGGTGAATGATATACTCCAGTGACCCACAGAACAATAATATCATATAGATTGTGCCATTCCCTTGGTCCATTATAACTTACCCCTCCCCAGTGTACAGGCACACTAGAAATGCCACAGTGACCAACAGAACAACATGGTATTAATCGTGCCATTCCCTTGTTCGTGTTACTTCTCTCCCCGCCCCCCCTCCTCAGTGTAGAGGCGAACAAATTGAAACACTACGGAAATACCTCAGTCTCCCCTCACAGCGTATCGTAGCATGGTAGACTCCAACCGAAGTAGGGTGTCGGCCAGGTGTCTATCGACACCAGGTGTTAACGTAAATTGTATCAGTGTATCGGTGCCATCCAGTGCTATACTAATAAGGGAAATTGTAACAAGTGCTTTCCTGTGTCTTGAATTGTAAGTGTAATCTAAGTACAATAAGTGCTGGGTGAATACTACCATAATTTCCCTAAGCCGGTATAGAGACAGACTTCCAGTCAAGTAAAACCTTGAGTTAACCCATCCCTGGCAAACCCAGAATCTGATGTATGTTAACTGATGTACTACTGTTTCTGGAAAGATCTTTGTAATACATGTGTGTAACAGTTACTGCCTTGTTTTTGTGTCCAGTCCTTTCCCTAAGAATTGCCGACCCGGTCTAGAATAGGGACCTGTTGTAGCAAGCATGTTTGAGGGACGAGAAACCAGCCAATAAATACGTAGCATAACACAAATTAATTCATATATTTTGTTAAAATTCAAACCTCGCATATTATGTACTGAAAAACTTTAAAATACACATATCTAACTATTTCACACTTTTAGCACCACTGACAATGTTTTTTGGTATTTAAAAAAAATTGCAATGTTGCATCAGTGCAGTACCTAGCTGTGACTGGTATCAGCTGCCTAAATTTCTGCAACTTCCGCTCTTGACTGCACGCCACAGGATAGGTCTAGGAAGTCGAAATTTGCACTGCCAGGTGTGTCGGAACTTCCTCTTCAATACGGCAAGAAAATAAAAAAAATAAATCGATTTTCAAAACTTCGAAAAATGGCTGCGGGGTCAGCCTGTGTGACCCAACAAATTCCATGCAGTCAGCCATGGAGGGGTTAAAGGCAAGGCCCTCAGAGTGTCAGATAGCTTAACTTTTCCGAAGTGCTTACATTGAGGTTTTAAAGAGTTCAGTTTTACATGCTTATGACTTAAGACCTGAGGTATACCGTCACCAGTTTAGGAATGCCAGGGGGCGGATTCTGAAAGCTAAAAAAAATCCTCGCAAATCCACCATCTTTGGGCGTAAGAGCAACTTTTCACTTAAGTGCATATTCTGCTAGAAAACGAGCGCAAACTCTGCTGCGTTGTCAATTCTCCTCTTAGATTTGCGCCATGAGGGAGGCAGTCCTAAGTACATCGTAAGCCTTATAACTCTTCTGTTTTTAGAAATGTTGTAGCTCAAACATCCCCCAAATCCTTAGAATTAAATCATGCATCAATTAATCCTTAAGTACATACATACAACTGTTGCAATTCTACAAAAAGTAAGTACAAGTGGCAGAGGACCGTCGTAGACGATGTCAATATACTATATCGGAGCAAGTACTACTTCGATATAAGTGTTAAAACTAGCATTGTCGGCAAATATAGCCTTTACTGCAAACATATTACAGCCTAATGATATAATGTTCACAAAACTTCGATTAAACAAGCCAATGTAAATAAGAAACATCTAAAATACAGTGATAGCCTACATGACGCAATGTCGAAAAAATTATGTATCAGCGCACTTATTTCTTCTTCTGAGAAGTTCATTGCCCTTCTTCTATAGCTACATATAATATTTTGGTGGTCCTCCACTGCTTCAATACCGTCGTGGAAATAATCGACTGGCAGTGTGGAAACATCGTCTGCTACCACTATGATGTCATAGTCTGGTGTACTGTGATTGGTTACTCAGGTTTAAATTGAGAAACCTTCCGCTCCTTGATTGGCCAACACTTGCGCTGGCGCGGACTCCAGTTTGCAGGTGTTGGTCTTAAGACCGTCATACAACACTCTCCAGAATACCACTTATCAAAACCTCGTATGCACATCGCAAAAGTTATCGCAGATTTTCGTAACCCAGACGCCTTTCAGAATCCGCTCCCAGGAGTCTTACTTAGAGTTTGCTAGACATGTGACTGACACTTTTCAAATGTGAATTCGCAGTGAAAATGTGGCAAATTGTGTTAACCCAAGCTGTACTAGGTTGAGGGATATTGTACCTGAAATGCAGAATACCGATGTGCCCCATGAACCTTACCCAGCCGAGACACCCACCCCTGGAGGAGACACCCAAGGGGCAGAAATAGTCAGCGCAGGCTCCGTGCAAGACGGGCACACCTGTGTCTTTCCCGCATGCCCCTCTCGTGCTCAGGAAACTTGCCACAGAGTTATCAGACACGGCGGACTACATCTCTGCCAGACCAGCCCTCGCCAGGTTTGGGGTGGGGCTATTTCTTTAGCCCCAGACAGCAAGCAGAAGATGGCCACTAGCCACTAAGAAGCTGCTTCCCTCCCTCAGTCACACCAGGTGACAGCCACAAACTGCACATGGGGGGAGACAGCCACAAGCCACTCCCAGTACAACCCTAAAAGAAAAGGGGAACAGGTGACAGCCAGAAGCCGCTACCCCCCAAAGAAGGGGAACAAGTGACAGCCACAAGCCGCACCCCCGAAGCAGCCTGGGGGAGACCTGGCAAGGCCCTCTGATACCTGGGGTCTTAGCCCTCCGGCTCGCCCCTCGGCAGTCCCAATCCCTGCTAGACTCATCGCCGTCGAGCAACGACAGTCCACCCCTGAAGGAGGCTCAGCAGAAAGACCACAGCCCCCGGACCAGCCGAGACGTCCCCAGGACCCTGAGACGTCCCCAGGACCCTGGAACGCGACCTCCCAAGCCCCACCCAACGACCTCCTGCTTGGCAGAGTGGGCGCAGACAAGCGCGCCTATTCTCCCTGTTTGGGCCCAGCCCCTGGGCCCGATCACTCCCCCCCCAGGCCTCCCCCCAGGAAAGGCACCCACATCGTGCTGCCCTCAGACCACTTGCAGACGAGACAACCACGGGCCAGCCTCCTGACGAGGCCCCAGACAAGCACCAACAGTCCAGCCTCCTGATGATGGCCCCGACAACCAGCAGCCTTCTGATGCAGGCCGCCACTCTGGGCCCTCCAGTACTGGCAGGCCTCACCCTACAGCAAGCCCCGGCTATGCCTACCTGTCACAGAGTCCTCCAGCCCTGTCTTATTAGTGTATATTATTTTCTTGCCAAGTGTGCCACAGTTGTATTTGACTCAGATTGTAATGTAAGGTAATATACGTGTAAGGTTTGTTGCCCTGAATTTTTACACCCTGTTCCCTTTAGCTGCCTTAAGAGACCCAACCTGGTCTAGAAAGAGGACCCCGCTCTAGGCTCTATGTCTATGGTACGAGAAGTCGTACCCTTTCACGCGCAGCGTAACAGTAATCCTTGTGAATTTCCTTAATATATTAGACAGCGAATTAAGGTTTCATTTATCAGACAAGAAAGTTAAAACAGTCTTTGAGGCAGATGTCATTATTGATGATTATGTACTGCAAAAATATGGCAATAAACCTACGGAATTCACTACGAATTTCACTTAGGAAGCATACCACTCAGCAAAGCAACCAACACTCAGGTAAGCCAAACTCAGATATTAACCCTAACCGCCGGGTAATGTCTATACATGTCACAATCGGGGTACTACATGGCCGCTGGGTAGTGGCTATACACGCAAGTGTCTTCCTGCCACCATCTCATCTTGGCACCAAAGGGCAGGGAGGGAGTCCCTCCACAGCACACAGGAGAAAGTAGGCCTGTCCCGTGCTTTTGCCAGGTGTACAACGATGCCTTCAGGTACCTATTTGTCTGATTCCGTCCAGGCCCCTGTAGCTGTTTGCATCATCCACCCCTGCCAAGCCTCTTTCCAAGGATACTATAAAAGGGCTTAGTAATAGTGATGTAAGGCATGCCTTGGATGCAACAGTGTCTAGTTTATCTAGTAGAGAAGTTATCACGTTGAGAGCAAAGCCATAGTCGACGGCACAGGCAAATAACTAAACATGTCCTGTTCCCTTCCTCACGTCATTACTCATCAGCGCAACAAAACCTGCAGAACTGGGGATACTTTCATTTGCAAGAGGAAGAGTTGATGGGTAATATGGCCTTTAATTTGCTTCCCTCAGTGCTATACTTTCTAAGATATTAAGGTTCGAAAACAATCAATTTCCAGGAACTTGCTCATAGTGAGGTGACAACTGTGTTAAAAATAGTCCAGTATTTGGGGGTTAATTCCAAACCTAATTCCTCTTCTGCACCCTCTAATATCTCCTCTAGTTCTTTCAGGTGCCCTTATTGCTTTTGTCCTTATTGTAAGCCTCCAGGTCACAGTGTTGAACAGTGTTTTATGAAGAATGTTTCGACTAAGCCCATCAACCTTGTTCGAGGTGGAGCAGTGATGACTACATCTGTCTGCCCTCCATGCTTAAAGGCAGCTGAACAGTCTTGTGTTTCTTCCCCTCTCAGCTTGTTTCAGAAGATAGGGACAAGGAGCACACTCTCAAATTGCAGGCAGGAGGTGGTATGCCCAAGCCTGTTCCTAATGTCACTTCTATTTCTGGAGACATTGTCCAGAGGGCAGTTAGCAGTGCTGCCCTTGTCTCTTCTTTTGCTCCATGTTTGTTTTTTGCTATGGTACTGTTGGACGGAGCTGAACTTCCTGTGAGAATTCTACGTGACACTGTAGCTTCGCTGTCATTGTGGGTAAGCCCTGAACTTAAATCCCCAACTATGGAGTATGTATGAATTCAAGGAGTAACTGGCGCAAAGGTTATCCCTGTGGTGACTGGAGACTTGAAATGTAACTAGTTTGATGGGCCAGGGTGCCTCGGTCTAGTTGGCTCTCTTCCACTTCAAGGGGTTGCCCTGCTGCTGGGAAATGACTTGGCAGGTGAGAGTAAGTGTATTACTCTTCTATTGTCCGAGATGCCTGAGCCTGATGATCCCCCAGAGGTTGATAAAGAGGATGCAGATGTTTTTCTTGTGTGTGTTGTGACCAGATCCATGGCACAGGCAGAGCAAAGATGAGAAAACATGCCACTCAGGGAAGGAGAATCTGGTGATCCTGCAGCCACTGAGGAAACTCACCCAGATATGGCAACCAAGGACACCGACGAGAGAGGCTCCGATGATTGTTATTCCCTGGGAGATACGTTCATGAATTTTCCTGATGATAACTCTCCCGTTCCTGTTGAGGGGGTGAGTGTTGAGGGATTGAAGGAGTTGCAGGTGCGTGACTCAGTGATTCAGGAGCTGAATTTAGCTGCAGTGGAGGATTGCACCATCGAGAAAGGCAGTAGCTTTTATGTGAAGGACAGAGTATTGTGGAGGTGCGGGGATCCCCTGTATGTTATGTTGATGAAGTGTGGGACTCTCATCAGATTGTTGTGCCCAGTGGTCGCAGAAAGAACTGTTGGCATTGGCTCACTGTACCCCTTTTCAGGCCACATGGGTGGGAGGAAGACCCTGGAGCGGCTGCATGCAGGGTTCTACTGGCTGCTCATGACTGTAGATGTGGCCCAGTTCGTATGGTGCTACCATACTTGCCAGCTGGTGGAGATGCCTAATCAACCCGTACGTAAGTCACCTCTCATTCCCGTTCCTGCCTTTGACCCTTCGTTTCCTCATATTGTAGATGACATGGTGGGACCCGTGCCTCCTACATCCTCTGGTAATAAGTACCTGTTAACCATAACTGATTCTTCCACTAGATACCCTGGGGTTATCCATCTTCATTCCCCAAAGACTAAAATAGTTGTTCAGGCATTGCTTGATTTCTTTACTAAGTCTGGGTTCCCGAGGGAGGTTCAGTCTGATGGAGGGTCTAATTTACGGTCAAATGCCTTCCAGCAGTCCATGACCCAGCTTGGTATTGTCCATGTGAAGAGAAGTGTTTATCATCCCAGGAACCAGGGTGCCATAGAGAGATACCACCAGACCCTTAAGACCATGCTTTGGCAGTACTGCATGAAACACTCGAAGGACTGGGATCGAGACGTGCTATTCCTCATTTGTCACCCATGATGTTTCTGAAGAGAGTTTGGGTTTCTCCCCTAATGAGCTGGTATTCACCCACAAGGTAAGAGGCCCATAATCTATCACTAAAGAGGCTTTGTTTAGTGATTCCACCACGGGCCATACTGTACTGGAGTATGTTTATTATTTTAAGAACAGGATGTCTAACTGCGTGGAAGTGGCTAGAGAGAATTTGAAACAGGCTCAAGACGGCATGAAGAGGTGGTATGATAGGAAAGCTCGTTTGCAAGATTTAAAGTTAGTGAAGAAGTGTTAGCAATATTGCCTCTTCAAGGACAACCTCTAGCTTTTAAGTTCTGTGGCCCCTATCCTGTGGTGCGTAAAGTGAGTAGTACCGACTACTTAGTGGAGACCCCAGACAGGCGTAAAAAACACCAGCTTAATACCGTGCTCCAGAGGCTCCTGTACCTGTGCATCTACTTTCACTTGAACAGAGTGAGGTGGTTCCCAGCGGTTTGGTAACCCCGGAACAAAATGAGGACGACTTTCATTTACTGCAAGTGCCTGGCAAAGCAACGCTGGGGCTGCATTGTCCCTTGGTGAGAGGAAACTTGCATTTGCCAGAAGATCAGTCTCAGCAACTATTGACACTTCTTTCTTCATTTAATGATGTCTTTGGTAGCTCCCCTGGGTGGATGACCTGGACCGGGCATGATGCTGATGTGCGTGACATGCTTCCTGTTAAGCTGCCACCTTATCGTGACTGTCACCAGCACCTAGGAGTCCTCCACCACGAGTTGAAGTACATGCTGGACAATGTTCTTATCTCCCAGTGTGTGAGCCCATGGAGCTCCCCTGTGATCCTGCAGCCCAAGTAAGACTGTACAGTGAGATTCCATATCGGCTACCGCAGAGTCAACACTCTGACTAGGACCGACACATATCCCCTGCCTTGATTAGAAGACTGTGTTGACCACATTGGTTCGTCCTGCTACATTACTCAGCTGGACCTTAAGAAGGGCTTCTGGCAGGTGCCCTTGATGGAGCAGGCAAAAGAAGTCTCGTGTTTTGTGGCAGATGGTCAAACTTATCATTGTAATGTGATGCCGTACGGGATGAAAAATGCCCCAGCTGCCTTTCAGAGACTCACGAACCTAGTCAACTTAGTGGGCTTCCAAATTGTGTAGTGTACTTGGATGATGTAGTAGTGTTCAGTGATACTAGGGATGACCACATAGAACAATTAAATAAGTTGCTTTCAAGGCTCTCGGAAGCTCATATTGTTGCTAATGTAAAGAAGTACGAATTTGTTCAGGCTCAAGATCAGTAATGTGGCTACGTTGCTGGTCAAGGTCGTGTCTGCCCCCCTTGTTCAAAGGTGGAGGCCATTAAGAACTTTGCCACACCTAAACCAGTGAGCGTCGGAGGTTCTTGGGCACTGTTGGTTATTATTATTATTATTTTTAGCCCAAAATGTGTGATAACATCAGGAGTGCAAATTTTCATCTAGCAGTGATAACGAAAACCATTATAACCATGTGCACGATAATCAAGGAATCACTGTGTGTGTGTGTGTGTGTGTGTGTTCTTACCTAACTGTATCTTTACACGAATGAGTCAAGCTCGTACTGTCCCGTGTTTTGAACTATTCTGATCATACATGTCTTTAAATTTATGAATAGTTTTGACACACAGTTTCATTTGGTAGCGCATTCCACTGAACAACTGATCTATTTGGGAAACTGAGTTTCCTTACGTCTTTATCACTGCTCTTTTTATACAGTTTTTTTGCAGTGTCCTCTTGATGTTGCTTCTCCATACATTATATACTCATTTATGTCTATTTTCTCTTTTCCTGTGATGCAATTGTATAGCATAATCATGTTTCCTCTTTTCCTTCTCTCCTGTAATGTTGGTAGGTTTAATTATTCAATTCTTTTCTCGTAGCTTACTTCCCTTAAGTTTGGTGCCCATCTTCTTGTGGCCGATTGTACCTTTTCAGTCTTATCTATGTGTTTTTTGAGATGTGGCTTCCAGACTACTGATGCATACTCCAGAGTTGGTCTGATGAATGATGTTATCTTTCTCAGCAAGTCTTCATCTATATATGTGAATGCTACTCTCACATTAGCAAGCAGTGTGTATAAGTTCCTTACTTTTTCATTGACGTGGTCAGCTGGTGATAGTCTGTTATTGATATTATAATCACTGTGTGTGTGTGTGTGTGTGTGTGTGTGTGTGTGTGTGTCTGCGTGTGTGTGTGTGCGTGTGTGTGTGTGT
>JAGKTI010001149.1:84567-95842 GCA_018397915.1 Birgus latro
GCCATTCCCCAGCCACTTATACTTGCATTACTTTCATTCTCTATGTTCAACAGTTCATTAAAGTGTTCTCTCCATCTGTTTACTTTTTCTCCCTTCTCCACTAGTAATCTACCATTTTTATCTTTCACACCCCCACTGACTTCGTTGGCACCCTGTCTAGCTCTCTTTACCTCCTTCCAGAACATTTTCTTACATTCCCTCCACTTTGCACTCAAATTCCTTCCAAATTCCTCATCCACTCTCTTCTTACTCTCTCTTACTAATCTTTTCACCTCTCTCCTCCTCTCTACATATAACTCTCTCGTCCGTCTCTCAGCTTCTTCGACGCCCCTGTTCCTCATCCACTCATTATATGCTTTCTTCTTTTGTGCCACAGCCTCTCTCACCTCTTCAGTCCACCATGCTGTTCCCTGAACCCCCTTTCGTCTTCTCTTCACCCCACACACCACCTCACATGCTGCACAGATTTCTTCTGTGAATATCTTGCACACACCTTCCACGTCCCCCATCTGCTCCAATCTATATTTACCCAATCGCTCCTCCACTTCCCTTTTATATTCAGCCTTTATTCCATCCTCTTGTAACTTTTCTACCCTCCTTGTAAGAAATACTTCCTCCTGTCCTTCCCTTCTTCTCTTCCTCCATCTTGTTTGGATTCTGATTCTGGCCACCACCAAGTGGTGGTCAGAAAGTCCACTCCCCCAACCTCTATATACTCTTGCATCCATTACACATCTTCTCATCCTTTCATCCACACACACACAGTCAATCATTGCCTTCCGTTCATTCATTCCACCGTCCACCCTTCTCACCACTCACCATGTATACCTATGGATCATTTTGTGCCTGAAGAGGGTATTAGATAACACCAACCCCCTCCCAGCGCAAATGTCCACTGAAGCACTGCCATTCTCATCTATCTCTGCAGGCACACCCCACTCACCAACCACTCCATCCACCTTCTCATTCCCTACTTTTCCATTCATATCTCCAATCAGAAACACACTCTCATTCCTTTCAAACTTTTCCAAGCAGGCTTCCACATTTGTCCATAACTCTTCTCTGACTCTACTTACACGATCTTGCGTTGGCACATACACACACACAATTGCCCACATTTGTAGTTCAACTTTCACTCTTACCCACTGTCACGAATTTTCTACAGCGTAAAAGTATGTAACGTAAATTGTGACATTGAGTGATTTTGCGGGAGGAACGAATTATTATGAAATGTATGATATTTCGCTCATTCTCTCAAACCGTCTGCTCACGTACTTATATTCGCATAAAGTTGTCAAAACTTTCGTCATTCTTTCGCGAGTGATTGTTTTTATGTGCAGATGGTGCATTCCTCCGAGCGATAATTTCTGAATTATCACTTCCGCCTCCCGGCTGTTGCCGGGCCATGCCCCTTTCTCACATTCCTCGCGCCGGGCACTCAAAACCAGAGTTAGTCTGTCTGTAGCCACGGTGCGTGCGGTACGCCTTGTGAAGGCTCGAGTGATCACTTTTCTTAGCAATTTTTAGATCTCAGCTTGTATTGGCGTGTATCCCCGAAGCTCCCACCAGTCCTTGGTGATCGACTACAGCAGCTCGGTCTCATCCATACCGATTAGTATTTCCTTTTTTGTTTTCCTAGGCTTAAGTTTTGGGTTATTTAGCTATTTGTCTGAGTGTTTGAGTGAGTGCATTTCCTTTTCTTTGATTTGAATTGGAGTCATGTAACGTAAATTTATTTTCTTGTATTCAATAAACTTACAGTTCATTTTCTTGAGCTTTGTTAAATTTAAGTCGTGTTTAATTTTCCTACATATTTAGTACAGTTTTGCTACTCCACATTAGCACAACTCTTTATATTAATCACGACTGGTACTTAGGCCAGCTTTTGGCATTAATCCTTAAATCCGTTGTGCTAGCTAGGAGTTTGGCTCAGCCAAGATCCTGATTATTATTATTATTATTATTTTTTGAATGTTAAGGGGAGAAACTAACTTTCTCAGAGGCCAACGGTACAATATTACAGCCTACTTGAGCGTCTAGTCTCTGCTGTGTACTGTTGAGAAAGTCTATAAATTCTCAACTCTAGAGAATTGGCGAAGTAAGCCAGCATAAAGTGAAATCGCCACTTGATTTCACGAGTCTATTCTCTCTTAATAAATGACTCGATAGTCATTCCTAGCACACACAGCTATATATTGTATACTCGAATTATACAATATCGCATTTTCTTTCTGAATTACATTTATTTCCCCCCTGACATCTGGCGACCTCATTCCAGGATGGACTCCTAGCTTGGAATTATTATTACCGAATCACTCACTCACTCTTACTTATCAGTCTCAGTTTTCACTCAGTCTCAAACTGAGCATCATGGAGACTACTTCATACCTCCAAGAAGCCAAGGATATGGGGCTCACTAACCCCCAGGAAATTCGAGATTATGTCCTGTCGTGCTATAATTACGAGCAGCAACGCGAGAATGCTGCCCATGAAGAGCGGAAAATTCAGCGCGAGCATGAGAAGGAGCAGCGTGAGTACAAAGAACGTCAGAAAGAGGAGGAGGAATATCAGAAAGAGAAGGAGCGGGAGGAGTCCGAGAGGGAGTGCGAGTGGGAGGATCGAGAGAGAGAACGTGAACACGAGTGCCAAGCACGTGAACACGAGCTGGAAGTGCTGAAGCTGAAGCAAGACTCCCTGGCTTCAGGCACATCGGGTGCAGCTAACCTAAGCTCTGCTAGCGCTTTCTCAGCATCTTTTCTAGCAACTCCACATCTCAAGCTTCCTTCTTACAAGGAAGGCGAGCGAATCGAGCCATTTATAGCTCATTTCGAAGACATGGCAAAGCTGTATGATCTGGATGAGGCAGCTAAGCGGTTTCAGTTCCTTAGCCTGTTTGAGGGCCCTGCCCTCGACATTCTCCACAGAATTCGCGGAGATAATCTCACGTATGAGATGATGAAGACCGCACTCATCAAAGTGTACAGTCTTACTGTTGATCATGCTAGGAATCAGTTCATGAAGACGCGTCTCCAGGAAAAGGAGACAGCTGTTCAGTTCCTTGACCGTCTCACGGCATACTTAGGTGAGTGGATGAAGAAGGACGAGACTCCCAGCACGCGAGAGGGAATGATCGACCTCGTGCTGTGCACACAACTGGAAAAGTCGTGGCCTGCTGAGCTTATGGCCCAGCTCAAGATGTCCAAAGTGAAGGATGCAACTCAAATGGTGGAAAAGGCTGATGCTTTCTTTAGTGCGTACGGGTATGAAACTCGTAAGCATCAGCCCTGGAACAAGAAAGATACTGCTAAGTCTGGAAAGCAATCTCAGACTGAACCCCAGCATCAAGGCCATTCTCAAAATAATGGTCATGGTCCAGGCAAACCGCAGAAGGACCAGGGGCAGAATACACAAAAACCTGACTGGAAGAGGTACAACAAGTACCCTAACCAGCAGCAGTACCCTAAACAACAGCAGTATCAGCCACGCAATCGGCCAGAGGGACTAACTTTTTCAGCACCAGCACCAGTGTATCAGAGGCAGGAGGCAAACGCAGCCTTCATTCCCCAACAGGCGCACGATGGTGCCGTCCCCACCAGCACAGCTCCTCCTTCACAGTTCACTAGTCCCCCTCAGATGGTGAACTCTCCTCCACAGGCCATCAGTGCTCCTGCTCCCCAGATGGTGAGTACAACTCCTCAGGTGTCTAGTCCTGTGAGATTTGAAGAGTTGTGTGCCATGCAGCCTTATCAATGGCTGGCCGCTTCCTCCACAGGCCTTCCCACAGGTAACAGTGCCTTCCTTGTTCAGCCAGGGTTCGTGGGAGGTGTTTCTGTAAATGTTCTGAGAGACAATGGTTCCTCAGGTTGTACTGTCAGGCAGAGTCTTGTTCGTCCTGAAGAATATACAGGCAGACAGATCCAAGCTCAGCTTATTGATGGATCAGTGAGATTGTTCCCTGAGGCACATATCCAGGTAGCATCTCCCTTTTACACAGGTTCAACAGTTGCAGTTGTCATGCAAGAACCTATGTTTGACCTCATAATAGGTAACATATCAGGTGCCAAGTATAGTTGCACCTCAGATGTCACTACTCAGACTTCGGCTGCAGTAACACGAGCCATGGCCAAGGCTCCAAATTGTGTTGCCCCAGTGGCTATTGCATTGCCGCAAGATCTGATTTGTAGTCAAGATGTTGTCCAAGAGCAACAGACTAACCCGACCCTTGCTGTTGTGCAGAAGAAACAAAAGGGTAAAGTGACCAAGTATTCACGGGGTGGACGAGCCAGGTTCCTTCGCAGACAAGGACAGCTCTACCGTGAGTCACGAACACTCGAGGGCGAGGTTCGACTGCAGTTTGTCGTTCCCGCAAAGTACCGCCAAGCAGTGTTAGAATGGGGTCATTATTTAGCATCAGGAGGTCATATGGGCAAAAAGAAAACCCAAGGCCGTATCCATGCTGACTTTTTCTGGCCAGGAATGGGACAGGAAATAGATAGTTTTGTGCACTCCTGTAATGTGTGTCGACGTACCACCATTCAGGAAAATTTCCTTCCTGCGCCGTTTGGATCCACACCCATAATCTCTGAGCCGTGTGAGAGTGAGGGCTGTGGTAATGTGGGTGCAGACCTGACGTCTCACTCATTGGCCCCACAGGACATAATATGTCTGGGGTCTGTACATACATATGTACCATAGCTCATAAGTGCACAGTCGCGGCGATCCCAACCGAGGACACCGATGACGAATGTGCAGTCTTGGTGATTTCAACCGAGAACACCGATGACAAATGAGCAGTCGCGGCGATCCCAACCGCGGACACCGTGACAAGCCCTTATTAGTCGTAAGCGTAGGGTTAGTATATATTGTAAGTACCGTAGGTTAAGGGGGAAGTTCGAGACCCCGCAGAGGCAATCTGAGGCTGTGTTTGAATTACCTTATGGTGTGTCTCGAGCTGTGGGCCTCCCTGAGGATTCCTGGAGATTACACAGAAGCCACATGAGTGTTCACACCCACACAGGGTGTTGAAATGTGACCTTCCCAAGTTTGCATAGGGACCAACCACCACCTTTGCTATCGCCCTTTTTCAGTTGCCCTACAATACCATGTGGTATAGTGATAATGTTGAACCTTTACTAGACTTCTGGTGTTTTAGCCTGACTTACCCTGCAGAGTCAAAGGCTACGTTCAGACTCTAGTGTATTATAATCCAATAACATGAGGTGTAATGACAATATTGAAAATTTTACTAGACATCTTGTGTTTTAACCTGACATACCCTGCAGAGTCAAAGGCTACGTTCAACCTCTACTGTATTATCATCTGCTATCATGTGGTATAGTGACAATATTGAATGTTTTACTAGACATCTGGTGTTTTAGCCTGACTTACCCTGCAGAGTCAAAGGCTACATTCAACCTCTACAGTATTTTAATCCGCTATTGCACTGCATATCTGACTGAATAACATTTAGAAAATAAGGTCTTACTGTGGACCGATTATTAAATGCTTAGTTGCCTTATCATTAAACTATAAATATCACTAATATATGGTGCAGTGGACAATATTGTAATGAACACTTCATGGTGATAATAAATACGTGTTAATGAGCATTGGTGGAACACACACACACACACACACACACACACACACACACACACACACACACTCCACCCCGGGCCCATCTCCCTCTCCCCATGCCCCCACCACAACGTGTGACGGCCAGCTACCCCCCACACACCACCGACCACTACAAGCATCTACTTATAGCTTCTGACTGTTTAATTCACACTAACTGGATACAACCGTCAAAATGATAAATTATATGATTACAGACCTATCTACCATACGAATATATTACTATTTTACATCACCCTGCGTTCAAATCGTGGTGTATAAATAACTATGCTATGGAGTAAAACACGGTGTAATGTGTTTTTATTCGTTATCATAACAAAGCCATTATTTCCCAAGACAAATGGATGATGGAAGAGTGGTTGAGACAATGCGAGTAGGCCTGACTCTCTTGCCCTTGGATGTGGGGAGGGTGGAGGGAAGACGAATGAATGAGAACGAGGGAGGGTGGAGGGAAGACGAATGAATGAGAACGAGGGAGGGGGGGGGGTGAAAGTGGGGTGCAACGGTGCCACATATACCAACCTGCTTGTCGAGCCGGTCGCTGTTTTTTTTGCTGGAGACTGTACGTGGACGTTAGTGATTACTTATAGTGTGTCATAGTGATAAATCAACCAGGAACCCCGAGTGTAAGATTTGACGAGCACATTTGTCCTCCTGGCTTAGCATATACCTCGAGTGGAATCCCATGAACCCCCTCAGTGAATGATATACTCCAATGGCCCACAGAACAATAATATCATATAGATTGTGCCATTCCCTTGGTCCATTATAACTTACCCCTCCCCAGTGTACCTGCACACTACAAACGCCACAGTGACCAACAGAACAACATCATATTAATCGTGCCATTCCCTTGTTCGTGTAACTTCTACTCCCCCCCAGTGTAGAGGTGCGCAAGTGAAACACTACGGAAATACCTCAGTCTTCCGTCACAGTGTATTGTAGCGTGGTAGACTCCAGTCGAGGTAGACGGTCAGCCAGGTGAGTGTCTATCGACACTAGGTGTTAACATAAATTTGTACCAGTGTATCACGGCCGTCCAGTGCTATACTCACAAGGGAAACTGTAGCAAGCGCTTTCCTGTGTCTTGAATAGTAAGTGTAATCTAAGTACAATAAGTGCTGAGTGAATACTACCATAATTTCCCTAAGGCAGCATAGAAACAGACTTCCAGTCAAGTAAAACCTTATGTTAACCCATCCTCGTCAAACCCAGCATCTGATGTATATTAATTGATGTACTAATGTTTCCGGAAAAATCTTTGTAATACACGTGTGTAACAGTTACTGCCTTGTTTTTGTGCCCAGTCCTTTCCCTAAGAACTGCCGACCCGGTCTAGAATAGGGACCTGCTGTAGCCTGCGTGTTTGAAGGACGAGAAACCGGCCCACAAAGACGTAGCATATCAGAAACACTCTTATTCCATATTCAGCAAAGATACTGCACAATTTGTATTAACAAAAATAATACAGTACAGTACTAATCACCCACCACATTTAGCAAGTCTACCGCATTCCAGAGCAACAAATAATACAGTAGCATACTCATCTGCCAGCACCCTAATACCTACCAGCAGAAGAACATGTTGATGGAGCGTTTACGCATGTTGGGTGTCCTGAGGAGGTCAACTACAGTCTTCTTGCGTCCCCCCTCATCCTTCACCAAGTCTGCCTTGCTGCTTGCTACTGACTGGTCCCCCTCCACTGTGGTCGGCTGGGGAGAGAGATGGGAAATTAGTTTGCCATGCCACATTTAAACTCTTCAACAGTAGTGAAAATTTTGTTCGGTAAGCTAACAATTAATTTCTATCAGCGTAGGCTCCACAGGCTGGCTGTGATAAAGACAGATGCTGAGATGGCTCAATATATGTGGTAAGTTTCTTGGAGGATGATGAGATTGTAGTTTTGGGAGGGGACGTAAATGGTCATGCGAGTGAAGCAGCTCAAGGATATGAGGGCTTACATGGGGGATATGTATATTGTATGAGGAATGTGGAAGGGGAAAGAATACTCAAGTCTGGGAAGGCAATGGACATGACTGTGTGCAACACACATTTTAGGGAGAGAGAAAGTAGGGTGATTACATACAAGGTTTGGGGAAAGAGTAGCCAGATAGACTATTTCCTAGTTAGGAAGGCTGATAGGAGGTTGTTGAGGGATGTTAAAGTTATAGAAAGCGAAAAGTGTGTGGAACAACACAAATTACTGGTATGTGACATGGTGCTTAAGGAGTGGGTGGTGAAGAAAAGGGCCTATGCACCTACGTGAAAAATATGGAAGTAGGCAAAACAAGCAGTAAGGGATGCCTTCCACAGTAAGATGAGTAGAGTGGTGGCTGAAAAGAGATGCTAACAGAAGTGTTCATGAACATTACAGAGCTCTCATAACAATCTCCTGAGAGTTACCGATTCAGTGTGTGGATGAACAAGGGGGCCCACCAAAACATAAAGTAACATGGTGGTGGGATAGGGGTGTAGAATCTGAAGTTAGGGAGAAAAGAAGTATTTTCCAGGAATGGAAAGGGGAAGAGGAATACTTGGTTGCCAATCACAGGGCTACAAAAGAGATATACAGGGCAAAATCTGAGTCTCAGAGACATACTGGATAACCCAAACTGTGTGGAAAGGAAGAATATGATATTTAAGATGGCAAATCAGATGAAGAGAAAAAACTGGGTTATCGTATGTGGGCAGTATGTGAAGAATGATGAAGGAAACGTAGTAGTGAATAGTGAGGATATAAAAGATGCCTGTGAAGAGCATTTTAACCGGCTGCTGATGGAGGAACTTGATTGGAACAGGAAAAGTTTGAAGTCAGTGAATCCATTGTTTGGCCCATGGCCTTTGATTGATGCTGCTACTGTGAGACAGCAATAGGCAGGATGCAGCCAGGGAAGGCGGCAGGTGTGTCTGGATTGACTACTGAAATGCTGAAAGCCTCGGGAGATACAGGAGCGGGGTTAGTTACTGATTTGACAAGTATGATTATATATGAGTGTGTTGTCCCAGATGACTGGCTGAAGAGTGTAACTGTAAATGTGTACGAGGGAAAGGGTGATGCCCCGGAAAGAGGAAATTATAGAGGCATAAAGCTTTTGGACCAGACAGTGAAGGTAATGGAGAGACTTCTGAAAGATATGATTAGAGAAAGAGTGAACACTGATGAGATGCAGTTTGGGTTTATGCCAGGCAAAGGAACCACTGATACCATATTCACTGTTTGACAGCTTCTGGAAAAATATACAAGAAAGAAGAGATCTCTGCTTTGATTTTGTTGATTTGAAGATGGCCTTTGACAGAGTTCCTAGGGAGGTGGTGAAGTGGGCAATGAGAAAGCTAAGGATGGTGGAGTGGCAGGTTAGAGTGGTTACGGCTAAGTATGTGAGTGCTCGCACCCAGGTGAGAGCGAATGGAGATTTGAGTGATTAGTGTTCCATGAATGTTGGTGTGCATCATAGGTCAAGTCTTGGGCCTTTATTGTTTATCATGGTGCTTTATGCCCTCTCACGTGGCTTCAGAAATGGACTCCCGTGGGAGATGTTGAATGAATGGGAGGCAGAGTACAGATTTAAGAATTTAAGAAATGGAGAGATGGCATGAGGCATAGGGATCTGACGGTGAATGTGGATAGGACAATGGATAGGACAAAAGTGATATCTGGGACTGTTGATGCATTGTCAAAGCAGAGGAAAAGTGACCATGTGTGGTAAGCTACAAGTGTATGGCAAGCAACTCCATATTGTGCTATGTTTGTGGTGGCTGGATACATGGGAGATGTAGTGGCATCTGAGGCAGACCGCGAGATAATGCTCATTTCGTATGTGCTGTGTGTCGGGGAAAGCATGTAGAGATTGTCAAGCGTGAAAGGGTTGATCTTGCTGGTGAGTCTTTTGAGTGTGTCGATGAGTGTTGTTATTTGGGGGACATTTTATGCGCTAGAGGTCGGGCTAGAGCTAGCTCTGTGGCTGGGGTGAGTTGCTGGAGGAAGTTCAAGGAGCTGTTGCCTTTCCTGATATTGAAGGGGCTCTCTGTCCATGCTATGGGACATTTATAAATGTATGTGGCATGTGTTGGGAGTGTAATGTTGTAAAGTAACGTGGCCTGGGCAGTAAAGGAAGATGGTGTTTGTGGGATCAAACGTATGGAGGTGATAATGATTAAATGGTTGTATGGTGTGTCCTTGAATGCAAGGTCTGGGGGGGGGAGGGTTAGGTTTGTGATTGTAGAGTTGAGAGGAAGGATGGGACTGGAGTGTGTTGGCGTTGTGACGAGGAAAGGCAGATTGAGATGGTTTAGGCATATGAAGAGGATGGAAGATGACAACTGGGCGTGGAAAGTGAGATATGTGAATGTCGGTGTTTGGATTGTGAGAGGCAGACCGAAAAAGACCCGGGATGCGGTCACAGTGTGTGACCCCAGGGATATGGGACTGAATAGGGAGGCTGCCAGAGATCGAGCAACATGGAGGGCCTCCATTAGGTGACCAAGGTCAAAGCATGCAAGTATGTAGGAGCCTTTAGAAGCGATATGAATGATATAATACATACATACATATATATACACTATATATACATATTGTCATCCTCGTCCTCATCAGCCGTTGAGGTACGCTGCAGGACCGGCCTATCCCTATCGACGCAGGGACGATACAAGCCATGTAACTCTACCCAGTGGCTTAGGCTGTCTGGTAGAGACTGTATGTAGGGAGAGAAGTGCTTGTGAGTGTAATTGTTGTGTTGTAGTGGCTTTGGATGTATATGTAGTCTGTGAACCAAGTGTAGTCGGCCCGCCTTAAGCCGACAGGGTGCAAGCATACTAGTATGCAACACTGGTTCAACCACAGCACCCCTTATGTTCGCCAAAGTAGTAAGTGGCTTGGTGAAAACTTCCCAAAGTTTTTACAACTCTGGTGGAAGGTGAACCCACACCCACAAGCGTGTGAGACGCACACTCTGCCACTGTATCACAGAGGCTCTCTCGCTCTCTCTATATATACACACACACACACACACACACACATACACACGAGGTGCTACTAAAAAGTTCCCAAAACTTGAAAGCAGGGCGGACAAGGCTTGTCGTAGTGTGGATGGAAGGTGGAAGTGCACGCACCCTTTGTTAGTGTGTGAAGTGGCGCTGTGTAGGGTGGATGCGTTTGCTGCATGCATGTTTTTTTCTTCTTTTTATCGTTCTGTTTGGGTTAGTTTGCGAATTTTGTGATCTAAAAACATGGAGGATGTGAAAGAGCTACGAGTGTGCAACTCTGGAAGAATGCAGCGGAAACCCAGAAAATGTTAAAACAAGCATTTGGTGACAATGCTTTGGGGGTTATACAAATCTACAACTGGTTTAAGCATTTTAAAAATGGACAAACAGATGACCAAGCAGGTTCTGGTCGCCCTTCCACCAGTTCAACTCCTGACAATCTGGCCAAAGTTCAAGGAACCATCCTCGAAGATTGCAGGAGGCCAATCCACAAGTTAGTGACATTGTTAGCCTATCGTATGGAACATGCCAACACTTTTTGTCTGCCGATGTGAGGTGAAAACGTCCAGACAAGTGGTGTACATATAAACAGATACTCCACCACGACAATGCACACACACACACACACACACACACACACACACACACACACACACAC
>JAGKTI010001150.1:0-18218 GCA_018397915.1 Birgus latro
GCACTCATTTGAGGCCTATCGCTTTCGACTCTGATAAGTCCCAAATGAGGCCTATCACTCTCAGCAGGTAAAGCTTTGTCCTTTTGCCCGTGCATGAGACCTTTCCCCTTGGTTTGCATCTGCTATGGCCGATCAGATGCAAGACATTGTGTACTGTTATTTGAGATGAATATATACTTGTATCTCTTCAAAGTTTTGTTTTAACATACAGGTTGTCCCTGCTATGACGATGAGACGTGTTTGGGAAAACCCTTCGTTGAGCCGGGGTATCGTTAAATGAGGACATTATAGAAGGTATAGGGATGTGTTTGAGAGCCTTGGGATTCTCCCCCACCACCCCAACCAAGTCCAAAAACAAGTTTCTAGCTCACCTATGCCCTCAAATAGCTTTAAAACAAGCTAAACTAAGCCTAAACACAGTTTATAACTCACCTAAACCCAAAAATAAAATTTGAAAATTGTCAAAAATAGGTATGGAAGAAAATCAAACTTAGTAAACTGTACCCAAAAATGAGTCTCATGTTCACCCCACCTATGACTAAAACACAGTCAAAAAACATTTTATAAATTAATCTAAACACAAAATTTGAGTCTAAAATATTGTCAAAATCATAAAAAAAAAAAAACATTGCATAACTGGAGACTGGCCACTGTTGGGCAGGGAAGAGTGTTAATATTTTACATCACTAAGGTGGGGTGTTGCATAAAGGATGTCATATAGCGGGGTATACCTGTACATCCAGAATGCTTGTAGTACCCATAAACTTTAATGAAGACAGCTATGGATGATGCCAGAATATAATTAAAAGTCGACTTCACTGAGGCAGAAACAAGCTAATTATTGACTAAATGTGCATCTTATAAATACTGTAATATCCAAAGCTTCCACTACTGAATGAACACAGACCTAAGTACATTTATAGAATGACGAGGAATCATCCTGGATGCGATTTATCCTGATGGGGAATCGTCCATGTTTTGACAGGGAATTGTCCAGGAACCATGATGGTGGTGACATGAGCTACATTTCAACAGCTATAGCACCATGGAACAAGATGGAGCTTTTGAGAGCAAAAACGTGGGGGGTGAAGGGGGGGGGGCTGTCGTGGCCTCTGTCACCGTAGGAACTACAGTGGGCTTGCACAGTACGTGTGATCACTTTGCACGAGTTTATCCCACAATACGTGAGGCAGAGGCAAGGAGTGGCCCAAAACAGCTATTTTCCCAGACTACGCGATCCCACCCTCTGCACGTTGTGCCCATCCTGATGTAGATGCATAGAACTTCCCAGGCATTCTAATGCACAGCGTGGGTGTGGGGAGGGGAGCGGCACCATCACAGCCAAGATTCGCGCACCGTGAGGATACGCTCTCTCAGGTTACCCTGTTGTGTACTACGGACGGTTTTTTGTTCTCTCTGGTGCTTTGTCCCTCATCAGCACCATGCCTCTGCCACTACGAGTGAAGAAACTCCCGACGCACACCACCAAGATGGAGATAATCAGGAGAAAAGAGGGGCAAGGGAACTTCGCTATCGGCAAAGCCATAGACCTGGCAGAATCTACAGTGAAGACTGTTTGGAAAAACAGAGAGGCCATCAAGACGCTTGTGAAGACATATGGGGCATCAGAGCTAGATGGCCATTCCCGCATAGGTAATCGTGCGATAATTCTGATGGAGAGATACCATGCCACCTTCACTATGAGAAAGGAGAAGGAAGGTGTGCCACTCAACAGTAGTTACATCCGGGACCAAGCCAAGCTCTTTTACAAGGCAGCATCTTGCAAGCTATCTGTGGACAAACCTTTCAAGGCATCAGTTGGATGGCTGCACCGTTTTTTACAACGCAAGGATCTTCGTCACATCAGATTGTCGGGTGAACGAGCCTCTGCTGATGAGGTAGCTGCAAGAGTGTATCCTGCAATATCGAGGGCAATCATTGAAGAAGGAAAGTACACCAAGGACGAGATCTACAACGTCGACAAGACAGCGTTATACTACAAATTTCAGAAGCAAGCCCCTGGTCGCAAGCTGGACAAGCCAAAGATGATGGTCATGCTGACCGTCAACCTGTCTGGGAGCCACAAGATGCAACCTGTTGTCGTACACACAGCTTCACACTCTAGATGCCACAGAAACCTCACTGACATGGACGCAAGTGGCATGTACTGTTACAAGTCTGCTAACAGGTGGATGACTGGCAACATCATGGCTGAGTGGCTGATGAAACACTGCATCTCGGACGCAAGGGCCAAGTGTCAGGAACATCTTCAAGATGCTGTTGTTGCTTGATATTGTACTGTTACGTCCCCAGTTCGCCACACTGCCACAGGCTCCAACAGCAGTAGTTCAGTATAGGAAGGACGTTGCCCAGTGAGTCGTTCTTCCTATGGTCAGCCTTTAGGTGTATAGCTCACAAGATCAGCTGAGGCGAAGATAAACACTGGCTTCTTAAAGTTCACTGTCTTTATTATCCAAATAATTCCACCTAATGCTTTCCAACTTCACTTCACTATTCTTACAAGCACTGGAGCTATACGAACTTTAAGAACTGCAGTTACACTTACTGCCTAACAGCACTTCACTATTTTCACAATAACACTTCAGTAACTTCACAAGTACTGAAAATATACCAACTTCACTGACAATGCACTGACACCCAAATAAACTTCACTCAAACTGACTGAGGCCCAACTAATCCTTCCAACTACTAGTGTCTCATCCCCTTCCTTATATAAGCTTGCATTATTCAGGAAACTTCTAGCACGAACTCGACGGTGCGACAGTCAACAGTTGCCAAGAGACAACCAAAATACGCCAGTCTTCTTACATTGCATAACACTCTGAATCAATTATCAAACAAAAATTAAATTACATAATTTAATTAACAATCACGTAAAAAAAACATTATAGAGAAAAAGAGCATAAAATTAATGCAAAAACTTACGATACAACTACGCTCCAAACAGCAGGCAAACTGGCAACTCTGACTGGTACCGATACCAGCCTATGGTAAATGTCTAGAATCGGTGAGATGCTTCTCGACTTCCTCTGGCAAATCCCCCTTCGTAACACTACCCCCTCCCTAGTTCTTTGTCGTCCCGACAAAACTACACAGTATATACAAACATAATTAATCCTAATGAAACATCTAACTATACACAAAATAATCCTTCAACTTATCAGGTCTTCATCTCTGCCGCTTCCGACGACGTCCTTGCTCCTCCACACAGTCCACCTCCTGGAAGGTCTAGATCCACTTGCGACGACGTCTTTGCTCCTCTACGCAGTTCACTCCTCCTGGAAGGTCTTGGTCCTCTTCCTGATTCACTTCCTCCCTCGGGAAACTGTCACCATTCTCTTGCACTTCTGTTGCTTGGTCCTCCTGTTCTCTCTTCCACTTGCAATCCACCTTCCGATGTCTCGGCTCCTCACAAAACCAGCAACTTTCTCTGATCTTCTGTTTCCTCTTCCACTTGTTGCAATCCACCTTCCGATGTCCCGGCTCCCTACAATACCAGCAACTTCCTTCTAATTTTTCTGCTTCCTGAGCCTGCCCACTTCGTGCCCCGAATCCTGCACTATGACTCGTCTGAAATGGGGATGTACTGGACCTGACGTAGGACTCAAATTCCAGAGCCCTGGCAAATGCCTCTTGCATACCTCTTGGTTGTGCCTGCCTCACTTGCACTATCAACTCTGCACTGTCAAGAGCATCGATGAACTGGTCCCTCAGAAGAAAAGCCAACAGGCCACCTGCAGCTCCAGAGCGTGCCTCACATGCCACACTCTCCAGCTCCTGAGCAAACCACTGCAGGGACTCTCCCTGAGCCCGCACATGGCTCCGGAACCCCGCCCTGCAAACTCAGTCCGGAACATGGTTCCATTTCTGCACTCCAACACTTCCACCAGGGGTTGAAAAGTGCCCCCCCCCCCTCTATCACTGACATCTGGCCCAGAATCTCCACTACAGCACCCTTAAGGCTAGTAGCAGACTGCACTGCCTTCTTCCCATCAACCCAACCACTCTGATCTGCAAGTAACTCAGACTGTATACGGTAAGCTTCCCAAGATACTCCACCATCAAATTCCTGAGGTTTCCCCTCAACTGGACCCCTATTACAGCCATGCACTTCACTGGTTTCACTGGTTTAGGGTCCAAAAACTTGGGCATCACAATTAAGGCCAGAACTTAGAACTTCTGCATTCTGATTATGCAACCCTGTAAGGCCACCTTTAGATGCCTGAAATCCATCATGACTCGTCATACCCTGTTCACTTCCCTCACATGCTCCTTGTACACTAACCTGAGGCTCAGCAGTGCAATATTTCTCTACAGCCTCAGTTCTCTCACCAGTCATCTTCACATGGTCAACCACATGCTTCAACTTGCCATCCACATGCTGTCTGCACTCCATCACCATTTCCTCACTAATTGTCTTCAACTGGTCATCCACATGGTGGCTGCACTCCGTCATTATTTCCTCACCAATTGACTTCAAATGATCGTCCACATGCTGCTTGCACTCAGTCACACCATTGCTCACCTCATACTTCTGCTGCTCTAGCTTGGCTGTTCTTCCTTCACTTCCCCCATGGGAGCATCTAGCTGCCCTTGCATCCTCGGTTGCACTTCCCTCTGCTGCCCCTGCAATGTCTCTATAAGTTGTTCATGTCATCGTTTCTGTTCCTCATTCTGTGCCTGTAATTGTTCTTTCATATCCTTCCTGAGCTCTTTCTCTTCTTCACGTTGTGCTTCTAGTTGTTCACTTGTTCCTTGATTTTGTTCCAGAGCTCTTTCTGTTCTTCACGTTGTGCCTGTAATTGTTCTTTCTGTGCTTGTATTAATTGTTCTTTGAGGTCTTTCTGTGAAGCTTGTAATAACTTCATAATTGCAGCCAGGGTCACCGCCTCTTCCTGCCCAGCTCGGGATCTTGTCTGCACATCACCTTGCTCCATGTCGAAGATTAAGCTGCCGTCACACTGGGAAAAAACTGGCTAACATGCGAGCCAGTTTTGCGAGTCGCTAGCCAAACTGACTCACGGTGAGCGAGATCTTGCTTGCGAGGCGAAATGGATAACAATTTTCGCTCACAGCTTGTTGGTGGGATTGGAACTCAAATGAGCCTATATTAATTTCGTAATCGGTGAGAAAATATTCTGTTATTCATAGGTGGAAACTCTAACTAAATTAGTTAAGTAAATATAATTTAATTCTTGTGGTTTTTATTCACTTTTTTTTTTTCTTGTAACCTGAAATAATTATTCGGACACTCGGGTAACCAGCCGCGGAGGCCGTCTGCTTTGTCTCCAAACAACAAGTAGAAATCAGAGTTCGATATGGATCCTGCAGCAAGCAAAACTCTAGTAGACTACTTTATGGCTCTGGAGTTGCTAAAGTTCGTGAAGCGGTTACAGAAACTGAGGAAAAGGGAGTGGGTATTCCGTGGTGGTTTGTTTACAAATGCCACGGGGCGCCTAGGCAGACGATATTTTGGTGAAGAGCTCATGGCGATGGTCCCAGAGAATGGGGTAATCTCTGGTGATTTCTATCAATCGGTGCAGTGCCTCTTGTGTCCAATTAATGGATTTGTTGCGGGAAAAAGTGGATTCACATGAAGCCATGGTGGTTTGTTTACAAATGCGTGGCGCCAAGGCAGACGACACTGTTACCCGTTTTGGCTCGCAAAACACAAGCGTGTGTGACGACAACTCGACTTTGTTACCCGTTTTGCCTCACAAAACTGGCTCGCATGTTAGCCACTTTTGTCCTAGTGTGACGGCAGCTTTAGACTCACTGCAGCCCTGAAATTATCTCACTCCTGACACCAGTGTTACATCTCGTCCCCCACACTGCCACAGGCTCCAACAGCAGTAGTTCAATATAGGAAGGACGTTGCCCAGCGAGTCGTTCTTCCTATGGTCAGCCTTTAGATGTATAGCTCACAAGATCAGCTGAGGCGAAGATAAACACTGGCTTCTTAAAGTTCACTGTCATTATTATCCAAATAATTCCACTTAATGCTTTCCAACTTCACTATTCTCACAAGCACTGGAGCTATACGAACTGCAGTTACACTTACTGCCTAACAGCACTTCACTATTTTCACAATAACACTTCAGTAACTTCACAAGTACCGAAAATATACCAACTTCACTGACACTGCACCGACACCCAAATAAACTTCACTCAAACTGACTGAGGCCCACCTAATCGTTCCAACTACTAGTGTCGATGATGATGAGATTCGCCACACGAGTGTGGCACGGGCTCAGGTACTAGTGTCTCATCCCCTTCCTTATATAAGCTTGCATTATTTAGGAAACTTCTAGCATGAACTCGACGGTGTGACAGTTAACAGTTGCCAAGAGACAACCAAAATACGCCAGTCTTCTTACATTGCATAACACTCTAAATGAATTACCAAACAAATTAAATTACATAATTTAACGAACAGTCACGTAAATAAAACATTATAGAGAAGAAGAGCATAAAATTAATGCAAAACTTACGATACAACTACGCCCCAAACAGCAGGCAAACTGGCAACTCTGACTTGGACCGATACCAGCCTACGGTAAAGGTCTAGAATCAGTGAGATGCTGCTCGACTTCCTAACTGGCAAATCCCCTTTCATAACAGTACCAAGTCACCCGCCCTGCCTTGGAAGATCTTCACAAAGATTGTCATGTGTTTCTGCCAAGTAGGATGATGTCGCTCATGCAGCCACTGGATCAGGAACGGATTGCCACTGTGAAACAGTTTTACCACCAACAGGTGTACGACTGCTTTTGCATGAATACCAATACCCAGATGGTACTTCATGCCCTAGAAGAAGACAACGACTTAGATGTGGACAACACAGCCGAACCCGCACCATCCCTGCCAGTAGTTGAACCACCACCCGCCTCAGCTGACAAGTCTGTTGTGGCATTTTGGTATCGTTTTTCAGTAAAGGACGCAGTTGACTTCATCCTACATGCCTGGGACAAGATAACCCCTGCAAAGATGAACCATGCGTGGTGGCTACTCGTGCCTCTTTTATGCACGGACCACGGGACAGCCATTCAGCCTCTGGTGGAGGCAGAGGCAGCCACACTGACAGTAGCACAAACTGTACCAGGTTTCAAGGACATTACGTTGGTGGACATAAAAGAGGCGCACATTGCTACCGAGGAACAGCCTCCCCAGGAAGTGTTGCATTGGGTAGACGAGGCTGACACTGAGCCAAGTCAAGTAGGGGAGCCTACTGTGATGCAGGGCAGCATAGAGCTGTCCATGTCAAGGATAAGCAAGATCCTTGCAGCAGTGGATAAGCTCAAAGAACTGAAGGAACAGGAAATCTGCAAGCAAAGAAGGAAGGAAGTTCTCGTTAATGTTGACAAAGTCATCTGCTTCTACACAGACAGGCACAGGCAAGAAATTAACAGGAGGAACCAGACGCTCATAACTAGTTACACACGGTGGCCTCAACAAAGTAAAAGTGAGGAACCAGCTACATCGTCTGATCCAGTTCCTGTAGAGGAAGAAGAGGATGCAATGTCAGTTGTGTCAACATTGAACTTCGAGAAGTTTTTGGACGAAGTGAATGAATTAGAGGCTCGTGGGGAAGGTGCTCAAGAGGAGTCTAGTTATGAGGAGGGAAGTGTTGGTACGGTGGGTCATACGGCTGGGGCACTAAATGTGTTGCCGGTCCTCAGAACTCCTGCTGTTTAAGTCCATCAGGCCTGTTGTCTACTGTTGTTAAGGTGACTGACCATATTTTTGTTAATTTAGCAGTATCTATCGTATAGGTCATAAAAATTTCCCCTTTATTATGTCTCTAAGGTTAATAAAATATCAAGGTAGTAGTAGTGGTAGTTGTTCCCTAGGCAGTCTGGCCAAACAGCCCCGAGTCCCTAAGGAAGGCCACGGCCGAGACCGAGCTTTCCCACAGAGCTTTCAAGGAATGTATGTTGTGTTGTTGGCGTAGGTGACTGTGTGTAATGCAGTCTTCCATGATGTGCTTAACAGTATGGGGTGCTGTGGTGCATTCTGGAGAAGCATAAGTGACGGAGTCAACCAGCCTCATCTGATAACTTAAGAGGGCTGGATGATGCCCACATCTCAGCCGGGCCAGATGGACCCTGTCCTCACGAGGGAGATAGAATTCAGAAGGGTAGCTGTGCAGCCTGTGATTATTTTTAGGGCCTTGTTCTGTATGGTCTGTAGAGTGTTGTAGTGTGTTTTATTGAGGTTAGGAGCCCAAGCAGGGCTTGCATAATCCATCACTGAACGTATATATTATTTGTATACTGTGGTGGTGGTTTCTTTGTTGTGACCAGATGTTGTATGGGCAAGTGACCTCAAGGTATTGAGTCTTGGTGTCATTTTATTTTTAATATTTGTGATGTGTTGTTTAAATGACACTGGTATGTTACACCCAGGAGTGTGTGTGTGTGTGTGTGGTAGGGGAGTGTTGTTTATGGTGAGGTGTGGAATGTGACTGTGTTCTGCTGTCCAGTTTGTGAGAAGGGTCACTATAGATTTGGCGGGGGCTATTTTGATCCTGTTTATGGTGAACCATTCGTGTAGTGTATTGAGGTAAGGTTGGAGGATGTGTGCAGCTGGGTTTGCATTTTGGTGTGTACATGTATGTTTGTGAGGTTGTGGCGGGGGATGGCATCAAAAGCTTTGCTGATGTCTAGTGTGACTAGGAGTGTTCTGTGTGGTGGCCTAGCTGAATTCATGCCATCAAAAACTCTCTGTGTAAAGTCTGTAAGAATTGTGTTTTTGGAGTAGTGGCCTAAAAGCATGTGTTGGGGCTAGGGGGGTGTGAGGTGTAACTCGTTGTAGTACCAGTCGTTCAGTGACCTTGGAGGGGATGAAGAGACTTGTGATGGGGGTGTGTGAGGAGGGTAACATGGGGTCTTTGTTGGGTTTGGAGATAGTGATGATAATGCCGTGCTTCCAGATATTGGGTATTATGTTGTGCGAGTAGCTGTAGTTTGACATGTTGGTGAGTGCTTGTATGTCTTGTGGTTCAAGGTGTTTAAGGTGTATGTTGCTTATGTCGTCTGGTCCACAGGCAGATGAGTGCTTAAGGTTGCTAATGATGTGCTTTGTCTGGTTGTAAGTGAAAGGTGTGAAGTGTGTGGGGAACTGTCTCTTACGTCGGATGATACGTTGATCGTCGTGTTGGGGGTAAAGATGGCTGACATGTGAAAAGTGATTGATGAGAGTGTTGGCTTGTTTGTTTGAACGTATGGTGTCTATTGTGATGGCAGCGTGTGAGTGTAGTATTGCTGTTGGAGAGTGTGATGCTGTTTAGTGTATTGTAGAGTTTGCTGGTGTTTGTTTTGTGATCAAGTGTTTGGAGATAATTATTCCAATTTAGTGTTTGCTGTTCTGATATTTTATTGTTTATCTGAGTGTTGAGTTCTTGTATTTGTTGTACGATGTCTTGTGTACGGGGTGGAAAATAAAACCCACACTTGAAGACAAAGAATATATGTACCAAACAGTTTCGGTGGACACTGCTACCATCTTCAGTGGTCAAGATACAGAGAAGGAATGACATTTTGATACTACAAGGGCTCCATTTTATGTCTGTGTGTGTGGAAGGGAGGAGTAAAGGTGAGGTGGGATGGGGTGGATTACTGTAAGCGGGAAATTCCCAAGAGTGAAAGGGGGGACCAGGCAGGTCAGGTGTAATTCCTGTCTGACCCCACCTGTGTCGGTGCGGGGAGGGACATTTCCACCAGGGACCTCATTATAGGATCTAGCTTGTACATGCCTTCACTAAGGTTGAAATTCTCGTATTTTTGGATGCACATGGCTTCAATAATCTTTCGTTTCCGAAAGTCTTGACTTTTGTACAGTAGATGACTACCTTGCCAGTCAATTTTGTGGTTGGCTTCACAAACATGATTGAATATTGCATTGTTTAAATTACATGTTTTTATGGCATACTTATGTTCCTTAATCCGTGTTTCCAAACTTCGACCTGTTTCTCCTATGTAAACTAGTTCACAGTCTTTGCAAGGAATTTTATATATGCCTGCTTCTGAATATGTTGTACATTTGTTCTTTACTAACATTGATCTGATGGTGGAAGTATACCTAAAGGCAATATTTACATCACTGCTGTAACCTGTTAACTCTAACTTATTCAAGTCTGCAACATAAGGCAAAGTGAGGAAGCGTTTCTTTCCCGTGGAGGGGTTTTTAGGTACGTAGAAAGATTGCCTAGCTTTAAGGTATGCTTTTTTAATGAACCATTTGGGATACCTTAAGTTTTGGAAGATTTCCCAAATGAGATTATTTTCATCTTGTATGTGTTCTGGACTGCAAATTCTAAGGGCTCTAAGGAACATTGATGAGATGACGGACAATTTTGTGGCAGACTGGTGGTACGAAAAGTAATGAATGAACAAGTTACAACTGGTGGGTTTTCTATGCACCTTAAAGCTAAGTGAATGATCTTTCTTAATAACTAGTACATCAAGAAATGGAAGAACACCCTCATTCTCCCACTCAACTTTAAATTTAATGGAGGGAGCAAGATTATTTAGGTGTGAGAAAAACTCGTCAAAATTATCAAGTGCTGAAGGCCAAAATGAAAATATGTCATCAACATAACGAAACCAAATGAGTTGAGGGGGAGAAATTCGCGGCAGTAGTTCCGTTTCAAAATACTCCATATATAAATTGCTTAAAATGGGTGACAATGGAGAACCCATACCCATACCAAAACGTTGCATGTAAAAGTTGTTGTTGAATGAGAAAGCATTCGATGTCACACATAGTTTTACGAGTTCTATGAAACAGTCAGCTGGCATACCCAAGTCAAAGTCACATTCCGGCAATTTTTTAGCTAGAAATTCCAAAACATCATTAATGGGAACTTTGGTAAACAAAGAATCAACATCAAAGCTAACCATTTTGCCGGAGAAAAAGTCCAGTGATTTAATTTTCTCTATAAAATCCGAGGAGTTCTTAATGTGTGCTGAGGATACTGTACCTACTACAGGGGCTAGTTTATGGGCAAGAAACTGAGATAATTTATAGGTAAAACACCCACACTGTGAGATTATGGGACGCAATGGAATATTAGCTTTATGGGTCTTTGGTAGTCCATATATGTATGGTAATTTAGGATTGATCTGAATGAACTTATTGATATCTAAATTAGGCACATTTTCACCACTTCTTTCACTTTCTTTGTCTTCAAGTGTGGGTTTTATTTTCCATCTTTGATTAACACGCAAGAGTGATTCATCCAGCCATTGTGTACGGGGTGTTGAGGAGTGTTGTAGTGTCTCTTTGACTGATGAGGCCTTGAATTTCTGGTGTGAAGTTGGGGTTGTCTTTTTCTGTTGCTTCTAGGGGTGTGTCTCTTGTTTGCATTTTGTTTAACTGTATTGAAAGTGTGCATAGCAGTGTTGATATTTGTGATGGGTGTACTGTTTAATGTTTCAAAATGTTCTGTTTCAGTTGGCTCTCTTATAATTAGTGTATGTTTGTCTGTGGCCAGCTGGGATAATTTTGGTTTTGATATTGATGATGATTGGAAAGTGTTCAGAGCCAAGGGTTTTGACCACTCTCCAGGATGTTGTGAGGGCGAGGTTTGGGGAGCGGAAGGTGATGTCGGGATGATGGGAGGAAGAGGGCTTGGTGTGGGATATGGGTCTATCTATCTATTGCCAGACGCCTCAATCCCGAACGGGGTGGCCACAAACAAATCGCCTCCATGTCACTCTGTCCCCTGCCATTTCACTACCACGCTCCCAACTCACACCCCCCTCTCTCATATACCTCTCCACTCCATCCCTCCATCTCATCCTCGGCCTGGGATATGGGTATGTTGGAAATTATTCAGTATGAAAAGATTGCCTGTTTGGGATTGTAGTATCAGCCCTCTGTCTGTGTCAGGGTTGTTGACATGCCAGGCTGACGCCTTGACATTGAAACCACCACCCAGGATGATGATGGGTGTGTTAGTGATGCTGTGTATATGTGGAGTAATTGTGTGGTACTGTGGGGGACAACTGGCGGGGGGGGGAATGTATGTGCTGGCGATTGTTGTGTGTGATTTATCAGTGCGTATTTTAATTGATTGTACTTCTGTTGTGGTGTCATGTGAGGGGAGAAGTGACTTTGTGTGTGTACTGGTATCTGAAAAGTTGATGGATTTGTGTACCAGGGTGATGAGTCCACCGCCACCGCTGTCGGCCCAGTCTTGTCTAATGGTGGTGAAATTATGAAATGTGGGTGTTTTTTGTATTGTGTGTGGTTTTGTTTCTTGTAAGATGGGTACGTGTATGTTGTGTTGTTTGATGAATTGTGTGAGTTCTTGTTTTTTGGTGTTTATGCCATCTGTGTTTAATTGAAGGATGTTTTTGTTGTGCATGTGATGTGTTGGGTGCTGCAGCACCGGGGGGGGGGGGGGGGGGGGGTGAGAAGGTTGTGGGGGGGGGTAGGGGTTGGGGTGGAATGAGAGGGGTGGGGGGATTTGATGGTGTGGGAAGGATTGGTGGGTTTGGCTGAGGAGGTGTAGAGGAAGAAGTAGGGTTGGTGGGAGGGTTAGTGGTTGGGGGAAAGAGCATAAGGAGCAGGTTCAGGTGTTTGTGTAATGTTTTCTGGATGCAAGTGTTGTGCAGGTGTAATAGGTCCAGTTCTTGTAGGAATTTCACTTAACTGAACCCTTTGTCTGTCAGCTCGAAGTGGTAGGTTTTGAGCATGTTGGACATATGTATTTGGTGGTGGGTCCTGAATTGCTCTCTGTCCCCGGCTAGAATAATTCATTGGAAAATGACCACCGGGGAGTCATTTCTTGGTGTAGAAAAAACGATGTGTGTGTTGTGTTGAGAGATGTGATACTTGCCCGGGTGACCAAAGCCATTCCCAGGTTCTCGGGCCCGTGAGTGGGTGGGGGGTTTGTGGTCGTTTGGCCCCCATGCTGTCCTCCTCCTCCTGTTTTGACAGCCTCTGGGAGGTAGACCCACGGCGAAGACACCACCGCTCCAAGTCCAAAATCAAGGTTTGAGGGGGGGTCCTGCGCACATGTTATTTTTCCCATAAGATTATGTATTCACAGTACGTGAAATCACAGTGAGCGAGGTCATGGACCACCAAACCACGTGCGCACTGTGCAAGTCCTCTGTATTTGGAGAGGAGGGTCTGTCTGGTGACATCTGACAGCTGTAAATCGTTTAGATCATGGGTGTGTAAAGGATAAAAGAACTCTACATACCAGGGTATTTTTCTGTGTATTTTGGGAGAGTGAATGGATTTTGAATACTAACACGTCATAAATGACAAGATTTGTTATAATATCCTCTTCATTTCAATTAAATAATTTTTCACAATGAAAATAAAGGCGATGTGGATTTTAAGAGTACATATCGAGGGTTTCTTTTCAGTCATTCCCGCGAAGGTCATACTTCCGTAAAGTACCTTCCCACTTCCGCATAATCATCATTGCTTCCAAAGTCTGAGGAAATCACAAAAGGAAAGGATTGTCTTATGAAGCAGCTGCGATGAAGGCAGGCTTTATGGTTCTTTGATACGGCGTACATAGTGGTTAAATATTTCCAAAGTATTTCAGAAATACACATTTACAATTTTATGTTGCAGACAGATATTCATGTAACTTGTTAATATTGTCAGTAATGCACAAATGTACATAATTCCTAAGGTATTATTCCGATTATTTTACTCTGAAAGAAGGATATCTACAGTAAAAGCGAATTCACACTCCAAGTATTTGGTAGTTTCACTGCTATCCCCACTACCCCAAGACCATTCTGTGGTGCTAAGGCCTGTTGAAACACAGCCATGATGTCAACTCCTGTGTTCTACTAGGGTCAACATACGAGTCACAGACATCTGGAAGTGTTGGTACGGTCTCTATTAATCTACTTATGGTTGCAAGGGTTGTGTTAATACTGTACAATACAGTATGCAGTGACTCTGGTAACTGCTCCAAAGGTTGTCAGACACCAAAGATGATGGTATTCACTCTGGCATTACAGCGATGTCATTATTTTATTGTGTGTGCTATCTTCAGACTATTTTATTCAGCTTAGGGGATTCTTTTCAAATTGGAAAGGTCACATTATTACCAGTACATCCTTCATTAGTTCTTCACTGCAAGATGTCCTTCTTTAGTAAAAATATCTTGTAGTAGCCAGAATACAACAAAAACAAGTTATCATTGTAGTGAAGTAGGTAATAGCATAAAGAAAGATGCAGTTGAATGATGACAATGGAATGTCAGTGTAACGTTTGTTTTAATGGGTTTATTTATTTATTTTATTTTTTTGAGGGAGAGAGATTGAATAATCTCAAGTAAAAACATGAAAGGTTATGAAAACGTAAAAAGAACATACTGTACACTCGGATTAAAAGTGATCTTTAACGCCATTAAATCTCTGCAAACCTATACACTGATATTGTCAAATATATATCTCACTGGCACCTGCATATGCCCATATCTCACTCAAGCATACCAACCATATGGACAAGGATTATATAAAATACATTTTGTTCAGACATGTTTGTAGAGGTCACCAGTGTAAAGGTCATTTTTAATCCGAGCATACATAAAAAAAAAAAAACTAATCACTTAACTAAAATATAAGAGCAAAACACAAAACTGCTTAAAAAAGGTTTATTATCACAGTTTTAAATCCTCTTCTCTCAGCCGTATGACTTCAGAGCAGCAGTGGAATAATTAATTACCATCTTATCACGTGGTCAAACAACAGCCAACAAGAGAATAGAATTTAACAATCAGCCTCTCCAAAACAGAAAAGCCTTTCTTCTGAGTTCCTTAAAAATTAAATACTGTAGTGTACCTTATAACTGAAATTAAAAATTTGGGGTTAAACCCTGAAGAGAAAGACAGATATTCTTTGAGGGCCTCACCTTAAAGATTACATAACTTGGAAGAGTTTACATGCAGTCTGTTAAACTGCATAATGTCATACATTATGCTTTAAGACTGGGATGGGACTGGACAATGCTAAACATGTATATATATCAGCAAGTGTTAATTTCCTTTCTGTGATGTCTGTTTTGATGTGACAGCATGAAAACTCACTGAAATGATTTATCACAGTAAATATGTGCCAGCCAGCATGTCCAAAGATCAAACCTTCTAACAGTCGCATTTAATCAACTACGATAACTCTTCCTGTAAATAAAATGGTGATCTGTGTTTCACAGCATGTATTTTTAATTATGTTGATAAAATGGTGATCTTTTTTTTTTAATGCAAGAAAGAAGGAATCAAAGGCCAGGTGCCAGTAAACCGTTCCTTAAAAAAAAAAAAAAAAAAAAGAAGCCAAATTCAATATTCGTTCATTTCGAGATACCTGGACACACTGCATTTGAAAGACTGGAGATAATAGGAAGTCAGAAATACAGACAGATGGAGACAGTTCTAAAGTTGACCTGTTGCATAAATGAAGGACTGGGAGTAATGGTTAACTCTTTGGACAGAAAAGGGATTCGAGTTTGACAGGCGCTACGTGCCTGACGTAGATGTGGTGGGATGCAAGCAGACAGTTCAGAGGAGCAGTAACCAATGAAGTAGCGACAGAAATGAGATAAGATGCAACGGTGCGGCAAAGAGAGTTTGAAGGAAGCCAGTAAGAGGGGGAGAGTTAATAAGACGAAAAGCCTTTGACTCCACACTATTGAGAATGGCTGTACGTGGGGGGCTTTTCCACACATGAGAGTTGTATTCCACACAGGGGCGAATAAAACCCATGTATAAGGTCAGCAACTGTGCAGGGGAAAAGAAGCTTCGGAGTCGGCTTAGCACACTTAATCTCTTGGAAGCAGATTTTACAAGAGATAAGTCCCGAGTGAATGAAACCCCAAGCATGTTCAAGGATGATGCAGGACTGAGCTGGATATTATTAAACATTAGTGGGTACTCTTGTGGAGAATTTTGTCAGGTTGATAGGTGTAAGGACAGAGTCTTTGATGCATTAAAAACAACTAGATTATTTTTACCCCAGTCAGAGATATGAGCCAAGTCAGACATTAGGTGTGCCACAGCCTCATACCTTGTTTGTTGAAGTAACTGCTGAGATGGATACTGCAGGAACTGAATGGAAAGGTGAAGGGTGGAATCATCAGCATACGAGTGGGAAGGGTTAGATGTACAGCTTAGAAGGTCATTGATGAATAAAAGGAAGAGAGTTGGTGATAGGACAGAGCCCTGAGGAACACCACTGTTGATACATCTAGAAGTATGATGGCTGTCTACAACAGCAGCTATAGAACGATCAGAAAGGAAGCTGTAGATGAAGGCACAGATAGAAGGATAGAAACCGTAAGAAGGTAGTCTGGAAATTAAAGATTTATGCCGCACTCGATTGAAAGCGTTTGAGATGTCAAGTGCAATGGCAAAGCTTTTGCCAAAGTCCTGAAAGGAGGATTACCAGAAGTCTGAAAGGTAGGCGAGAAGATCGCCAGTGGAGCATCCCTGACGGAACCCATACTGACAATCAGAAAGAAGGTTGTGATAGGAAAGATGGTTTAACATTTTCCTGTTAAGAACTGACTCGAAAACTTCTGAGACACAGGATGTTAAAGCAATTGGGTGATAGTCAGAGGGTTGGGAATGGTCACCCTTCTTTGGAACTGGCTGAATGATAGCACTTTTCTAGCAAGGAGAAAAGATACAAGTTGATAGACAAAGGTGAAAGAGTTTACCTAGGCATTGGGCTGAATGATAGCACACTTCCAGCTAGGAGAAAAGATACAAGTTGATAGACAAAGGAAAAGAGTTTACCTAGTAAGCACAGAAGCACAGTTCTTGAGGACAACAGGAGGGACTCCTTCGGGCTCATATGCCTTGTTAGTATTGAGGCCAGTGATGGCATAAAATACATCAGCTGAAGAAATTCTAATGTCAGCCAAGAGGAATTCAGAGGGGGAAAGTGATGGAGGAACAGCACCAGAATCATCTAAGGTAGAATTGGAGGAGAAAGTCTGAGTGAAGAGATCTGCTTTATCAGTGGAAGAAATAGCTATAGAGCCATCAGAGTAGAAAGGAGGAGGGAAGGATGATGAGGTAAAGTTGTTAGAATGGTTTTTGGCAAGGTGCCAGAAGTAGTGGGAAGAATTTGATTTGGAGAGTTGAGAGTATTTAGTACGGATGAAAGTATTTTTAGCAGAGCGAAGAACAGATTTAGCACGATTCCAGGCAGAAACATATAAAATATGTGATTCAGTGGTGGGTTGACTCTGGTACATTTTATAGGCCCTCTCCTTGTTGAGGACAGCATTACAACAAGCGTGATTAAACCAAGGCTTTCTTGCATTAGTCAAAGGATATGAGATGGGGAATGTATGCTTCCATGCCCAAGAGAATAACCTCCGTAATGCGCAAGGCACACACCGATGGCTACTGGCCATGGAAGCAATAATTATTCCAAGGAAAATCAAACAAGTACTGCCTCAGGACTTCCTAATCTGCAGCTCCAAAGTGCCAAAAACTACATTTCTTTGGAGGGTCCACAGACCGTACCTGAGCGATATGACAGGTTAAAGTAATAAGGTTGTGATTGGAGAAGCCCAATGGAGAGGAATGATTACCAGTGTAAGCAGAAGGATTAGTTGTAAGGAAGAGGTCAAGTAGTTGGAGCTCTTTCCAAGGTGGTCAGGGATACGGGTAGGGTGCTGTACAAGCTGCTCTAGGTCATTAAGGGTAGAAAAGATGTAAGCTTGTTCACCAGGTGGATCAGTGAAAGGAGAGCCAAAGGTGGTGGTGAACACTGAAATCTCCTAGAATGGAGATTTCTGAGAAAGGGGAAATGGATAAAAAGTGTTCCATTGTAGCAGTAAGATCTGTGTCACACAGCATGTAATTTTATTTATCAGCAAATTTTGCACTGACTTTCCATGATTTTTAGACTGCAACTGGGAGGGTGTGGCTCCACGGATAAGCAGGCTGGCATGGAGTATAGAATAAGTACCTGTGCTTGAAAATACCCTTGGACAATACCTACAACATAAATCAGTACCTTATATATACAGTATATATGTTATATATATTTTCATTTCGTTTTTGAAGGCTCCAACATGCTTGCAAGTGTCGGCTTTGGTCACCTAATGGCAGCCTCCCTCTTCAGTCCCTTAACCCTGAGGTCACAGTTAATGACCTCGACCCACGTCTTCCTCGGTCTACCCCTCGCAACACCAGCCCGAATATTAATGCC
>JAGKTI010001150.1:22895-48684 GCA_018397915.1 Birgus latro
AACTAGAGGAATATAAATTGACTTGGCAAGGTCATTAGGCTGTATGCTTACAAGAAAATTTATAGGTTTCACAATTTTAGGGGACGAAATGGAGCAAAAATGTTTCACGTCTTCTCATAAGTTAGCATCCCACATTCTTTGTTCAATGTCGCGGTTCCCAACACATTTCGGGCCGACAGAGCATACAGTTATTTCTGCTCTTTGCAGCTAAGTGTACATTTACTGCTCATTCTTCATTTGTTATGTGTATGTTTGAGACAGTATTGATACAAATAATTATGTATTCCATTAACCCCTTCACAGCTCCCATCCTTGAGCAATGCATTACTGCACCGGTGTCAATGACGTTGAGTTAGGGAGCTATAAAATCTGCGAACAATTATGGGAAGGGAACGAAAGTCACTGGTATGGTTATACAAACCTGCTATACCATCCCAAACAGCCAGGCGGTCAGTTCATCCCAGATGTTTTCATCAGTATGTTTTAATGCTAATGTAACATGCGCCCTAATTTGATTCTTTCACGATTCATAGCAAATCAGAAGATGGGTTTAGGGACAAAAAAAAACAAATTAAAAGTGCACCAGACGAGTCTTACCACATCTGTAAGAAAATGAAACTGATTTTGGAACATAGAAAAAATGGTTCGAAGGCCTGCCACGGGAGCACACAAATTTCTGAACTCACGGCCATTGAGGGGGCTAAACATATGCTTTACTGTAAGCAGTAAAAGCATCTTACCAAATCAGTTCATCCTGATATTCTGTTATGTTTTTCTGATTGTTTCTGGGTTGGCAAATAAACATTTCTTGTTAAATCTGTTTCCCCGTTGTTTTTAGCTATTCTGCTGGTGTGCAACTCTTGTTGTTAGTTAACGTAATGGCAGAAGGTACTGTTCTGATCTAATTGTTTAACCAAACCTGGCCTAACTTAGCTTAACTGCACCTAATAATTTAACCTAACTTAATCTCCAGTTTGGAAGTTGGGAAACAAAATCCACACTTGAATATGTTGAGTTTCTTCCATTGTGCTGGAAACAATCGTAGGTACAGTCACGTTCATGAGTCCCGATACACAGGTGTTTTTGTTGTCTATTGCAGTGCTCACTGCTTTTGGAATATGAAACTTTTGTGCTTACTGCTTGATACACTGAACATAATTTGGTCGGTTAGCAAGTGAAATAGTTCAACATCCTACCAACGGTGGACACAACATCAGACAAGACAACTACATGCATATCAGGACTCACGAACGCGACTGTACAGCTTCAGGAACATGACGATAATAACAGAGAGGAAATTTTTCAGCAAGATAAAGAAATTTACCAAACTGAAACTAGAAAAATACAGAAACAAGCAGGATGCATATGCAAAGATTTGGTCAGGTCTTTCTGCTACGTTAAGTGTACATTTTCCGGTAAATAAATCAGTCTAAGTAGTACTTGTTTTTTGTTTCCGCCGGATTAATCGTGATTTCGGACTATTCAGTCACCCCTTCGCACCATATAGCCCGGATAATCGGGATATCTCTCTCTCTCTCTCTCTCTCTCTATATATATATATTGGTGATTCATGGTAATAAAATATTGCAGATAGAAGAGAACTCTTCTTTGGAACTGTAGGTTACATTCTAATCCACATTTTTCCTTTGTTATGTAACCTTGAACAATGCCTTGGAACTATTGTGACCATTCACTCCATATGTCTAGAATATAAAATACATTATCCATATTCATCTTACGGCTGAAAATAGGATACATTTAGACATATCAATAGTGGTTATAAATAAACTCATAAGAATATCCATATATTACAACAAGCGTCCAACCTTTGCACTCTGCTGTCATCACTGTAAAACTATACTGTACTTGTGTCACTACACAAAGTATAGTAGGACATATGAATCTGCAGATGTAATTATGAACAGTGAGTCATTATTAATCTACATAACCACAAGACATCATTGGAAAAAAAAAGGTTTAATAATGGCTGTTCTATGGGCTTTAAAAAAAATGTCATTCATACTGGCTCAAACCCCTTAAAAAAGAGTACTCAACAGAATAGATGTCTGCCATTAAAAAGGTGCCAAGATCATACTCACAGTTTCAGTTCATCATTTTTCATCCTCCTGATTATGAGCCTTATCTCCTTTACCTACTTTACCCTCCTCTTTTTCCATTTTACTTTAACATTAACTACATTACCCTCCCTTACCCCCTGATCCATTAACAAACCTGCCCCCATAAAATTGAGGCTGATATTACTGAAACAGTACGGAGCTTTACTGGTCACTGTACAAAATTATATTGTGAATATTCGGGCATACTTAAAAACAGTGAGCATTCTGTTGAGCGAGCAGATGCACATTAGTTTTAGAACACCACGCATCCTGATAAAATACTGTACTGTAGAGAAGTTTTCATGCACTCCAGATAAACCTCTTTCAGTCACCATAGTACTGCACAAGTCACAGAGGCCTTACTTTCAGCTATTAAATTAGCCCCCTGGCTGCCAAGAGCCTCTGAGGCAGACCTAACGATAACCTGCTACAGACCTCTCAGAAGGCGCCCATTGATTTCAAATACTGTGCCTTTGAAATCAGCGGGAATGCGGTATGTATCAGCCCTCCCAAGCTCAGGGTTGCCACACATTGGTTTTCTGAGTCACCTAGTGTCGCTAGGCTGGTGGCAAGTGCGCCGCGTGAGTGGCAAGGCAGCCATGGACTCAGTGACCCGAAAAAACAGCCCCAATTGACCTCTATTCAACCTGTTCCCACAACACCGTAAAAGGCTCTACCTCTTCACAAACACGCTCATAGGTAAGTAGAAAGGTGTCGACTTTGATGCATGTGCTTTTTCTTTACTTTTTTTTTTTTCTAACTATAAACAAACATGAGTTGAAAATGACTGATTTTTGCCAAAAGTAGCTGCACCAGGGTACAATGTAGCTCAGAGCCTGCCACAGCCTAGGGGTTAAGCTATTTATGTGAGAGACTGTGGATCATGGTAAGAGTCCAGTATATTAAGTAATCTGCCTATATTTCGTTACTAATGAGGGCTGGTTATTGCTAAAACGTTCCCCCAATTAAGGCCTTACGTCTAATACTGTGTCCTAAAACCTACCATATACAGTATATATTGTTTCCGAATAATAAATATGTGTTAATATCGGCCCTCTTCATTTGGATTATTCTCAGCATCCTTCGTTTCACTTTTCTTCTTGCTAAAGCAGGCAAAGTAGAAGATTGGCTGGTCTCTGAAAGAAAAAACAAGAATACTGTATCATTAAATATTTACTTGTCATATTTGCATCATCATCATCATCATCTTATCCTGTGTTGCCCCTTTAGAAGCATAGAAGCCTGGGGCTAGGCAAGTTGGTCCTGTCATTTCAGATGAGGGTGACCAGCCTCGCCAGCAATAAACCCCAACCACCTCTTGGCTATAAATTGACACAGGATCAATCTGGTTTGAGCACCTTGATTACCCACTAAACCACCAGGTGCCATAGTTTGGTTGTATGGTTGCCAACCAGTGTAGTAAATGGTTTCCTGATGCACAGGAAACCATTTGGCAAACTTGTTTAACCAAACAGTGAATAGGAATAAGAAAGAATACTGGCTATATATTACCTGCATGTTACAAAGGACAACAAAATGACATGGGAGTGCTGGGCTACAAAACTCCCCATACTTATATTAGTGTATAGATTTAGTGACCCCACAGCCTCTTAATCCCTGAGATTGGAAAGGCCAAGACCATGTACGATCTCATTTCTACTCTGATTATGCCCTAAAAGTGATGTAAGAGTCATATTTTCATTTTTCCCCTCCCTGTTTTAACAGAAGAAACAGGGTTATAATGATGAATGAAAAAGAACAAAAAAAATAGCATAGCATACTCCCCTCTTATGCAATCTGTGGTTCAGTTACTTGCTTAAATCCTCATCTAATACACATCACGTAAATGGTAAACAGGCACCTGATCTCACATTACAGTATCCCCTTCATGATGTTGGGACCCGAAGCCAGGCTACCACAGCCCAGCAGTGTGCATTTAAGGGTAGAAAAGCAACATACTTCTCTTGACAGATTTACATGATCAAAATACCTCTTGGGGATCAAGTCTGAAAGGCTCCCACTTCAACAAACACCTTTTAGTAATTACACCACCAAACATGAAAGTATAGCTGTAGTTTCTACCCTACTTCTATACTAACTTACTTGCCAAAGTCCTCACTCTCCCGCAGTGTCTGAGGCAATTCGCAGCCAACTGTTTCAGGCAAGAGGACGATGAGGCAACCAGAAATGATGGACATCACACCAAAAATTAGCAGAGGCAGGGGCTTGTATGTCTGAGACTGTAGGGATAGCAGATTGGATATATGAATTAGCTCTCATGGTTGTGGCATCTTAATTTTTTTTTTTCCCCCAACTGACACCACACTACTTTATTCTTATTCAGTTAAGAATGAGCCACAGAATCATGACAGTGTTACAGAAAGTAGTGGCTGAATACCAAAGCAAATGGATGAAATAAAGAGAACAACAACAGTAGCTGTAGACCAAGGTTCATCTGAACATGATCCCAGTAGATTTACAGCTGAAGGTGCCCCCTTTATGCAATTTACCATCCTCCTTTCAGAAAACGGGGAGGGATTTAAGCAGAATTTTTATAACTGGGCAGTATAACCACCCTATGATGGTGCCACCATGCAAAGCACTAAAACAGTAACTGGAAAATAATAAGCTAAAGGAAATATGAAGAAAGAATCTTAAGATATTCTACACCACGGCTGTTCAACTACTCTAGAAGTACGGCCAAATTATGAAACCAAGATTAACAAAATAGCCATACATTATTTTACCTCTATTTTTTCCCTCTACCTGGATGCTCATACACAAAAAGAAATGAGAAATTCGTTATTATTTGTGTTTACCTTCTCTGCTAAGTACATAAATAAAAAGAAAAATGCAAAACTTTGTTTTGCTTGTTTGTTTATTTCATTCTTCCTAAGTCAGTCAAAGGGCCAAACAAAAATGACTCAACGGCTGGATTTGGCCTGCAGGCTACCAGTTGAATAGTCTTGTTCTACACCTAACTTTAGAAGGATATTCCAGCCAGCTACAGGGTATGACATAGGATATACAGTACTACATAAAGAGAGACAGATACTGTACTACATGGGCTGCTGGTGAAGGATGGTTTCAGTGGTGCCAGTGATACAGGTACAGCTGGGCTGATCTGTTACCAGGTTTTACAAATGCCTCGAAAGGGGGATGGAGAACTTCCAAAGGAGGAACCTTCTGCCTGCAGTCCACTGGATTCATGTTTACAATGAACCTGGAGCTACAACTACTACAAATAATTTTTCTATCAATCTATCTATTGCCGGATGCCATAATCCCATAAGGGGTGGCCATTTGACTGAGTTATTTATTTTACAGGGAGGGGCACCAACCCTCCACCAACCCACTTGTTGACATGTAGGGAGCACATATGGTTTGGTTATATGATTACCACCCGGCACTGTAAATGGTTTCTTGACTTACAGAAAACCATTTGGCTTGCCATTCAATGTAAAGCCACCTGTAAAGGAAAGAAAAGCAATAAGAAGTGACAGGAGAGGTGGAAGAAATAGCAAGAGAGGACTGGTCAGGCACAGAAAAAGAATGATAAAGGCTAAGGAAGAAGTAGGCAGCACTATATCAAGTGAGTGGATGATGGTTGCCACCACCTACAACAATAATTTTTCTACTTATCTATCTATTGCCAGACGCCTTAATCCTGTAAGGGGTGGCCACAAACAAATCGCCTCCATGTCGCTCTGTCCCTCACCACTGCTCGCAGCTCACACCCCCCTCTCTCATATACCTCTCTACTCCATCCCTCCCTCTCATCCTTGGCCTCCCCCTCCCTCTCCCACCCTCCACCTCACTCACATACACTCTCCTTGTCAGTCTCTCACTCTCCATCCTCTCCACATGGCCAAACCACCTTAATGTGCTTCTCCTAACGCTTCCTATCACATCTACATCCACACCACAACGCCCCTTCACTTCCTCGTTTGTCAGTCTGTCTCTCCATGTAACTCCACATGCTCCTCTCAAATAACTCATTTCCACTGCTCTCACTTTTTACTTCTGTCCCTCCAACAGGGTCCAAGCTTCACTTCCATATGTTACAGTTGGTATCACAATACTGTCATGTAGCAGCTTTTTCACTTCCATGCTTACTTCCCTGTTTCTTATCACTGCTTTCAAGGAACCAGCAACCTTTCAAGCACTTCACCCTCCAAACTTCCATCCTTACTCATCACGCTACCCAAGTACTTAAATGCACTCACATTCTCCATATCCTCCCCTTTCAATCTCACTATACATTCACTAACTTCACTTCCCTGAAAGACCATCCCTTTACTCTTCCCTACATTTACCTTTAGATTCTGTTTCTTACACACACTCCCAAACTCATCTACCAAGCCTTGCAGCTCCCCTTCATCTTCACTCAACAACATAGTATCATCTGCAAACAACAATACAGGGAGTTTCTAAAACTGCCCTCTCTCACTAGGGCCACTTCAACATCCACTTCCCTGCCTTGTATTTTCCTAAATCCCTTTAATCATACAATACAGTTATAAAAGCATATTTTTGCAAATTCCAGGCCATTTTGTTAAATTTTAGAGAAACTATCTGTAGAGATGTGGTTACCCAATAACAACCTTCACTCTCCTTGTGTCATATGAAATGTCTCAGAAACAAGACTAAGTAAAAAAAAACGTCAGCGAACTGAAGGAACTAATTGCACAAGCGTAGTGGTTTGTCCTTAACCCTTTTTTTTTTAATGCTTTGTGTCTTATTCAGGAGACTACTCATAGTTACTGGGTTATTTGGGTTATTAACTACAGTATCTTACTGACCCCTTCAGGATAATCTCCATTTACCCATCCATCATCCAGTTCAGTACAGTACAGTACTGCCCCATCATGAGCCTAGGGGCCCAGGGCTATGCTTCTCAGTTTAGTCATTTAAGGTAAGTAACCAGTCTCTCACCCCACAGTGGCATTACATGAGCTCAGTCATTTAAGGTAAGTAACAACTCACTCACCCTGCAGTGGCATTACATGAGCAATGAACACTGAACACCTCTCAAAATGATACCTTAATGAACCACATCCGGTTGAGTTCCCTAATTCACTAGTCCACCACGTGTCTGAATTATTGTGTGACGGCAACAGTCTATATTCATCAAATTTTTGCTGTTAATCTCTCACTGTGGTTATGGTGAACATCTTACTCTGTTGTGAGAATAAGGTGCAGCAGGTAAGTGTGATGTGGTATGAGGGGCTGCATTACAGTGAGGGCAAAGTGGACTGTTTGCCAAATGTACACTGTGTTGGTACTGAAGTAGAAAAGGTGATAGTGACTCTGCTGTCTGAGAAGATGGTCTTAAGTCTCTAAGGGAAGGGTAGATTCTGAGGGAAAAACAACTGGAACAGGTTCATGAAGGATGCTGTTCAGCTGCAGTTTTTTGATGGCTGTGGCAGCCATGTGTTTGTGTATGTACTGTATTTGTGTAAAGCTGAGTTGGGCAGTATGATGGTGGTTGCAGTGCTGTCATGTTTTCAAGGAATTACAGCTATTTTTTTAAAAAAAAGTTAGCAAGGTATGCATTGCTGGCTTGTTCATTTTACCAACCCATATACATTATGCAATACAGTATACTACAGTAAGTCCTCATTTTTCGCTGTTTTGATGTTCCGCCAAAATGTCGCGAAACGTGAAACGAAGTGTGAAGTTAGAATCAATGGGAAAAATAGATGGGTGTTCCAGTGGGACAGCTACCTACCCTATCAAAGTACTATAACACCAAACAGGCCCTACCCAAAATTAAATATGGAGTGTTTACTAGTTGCTTATACAGCATAACACAATAAACATGTACCTGAAATGACATTAGAACTTATAAAGAGCTGCAACACCAAAAATCCTTACCAGAAATAGTAATCACTGGCATGAGTGGCAGGTGAAGGTGTGTTGAGGATGGATAGGCTAGTTAACAGGTGACATGGGCCTCTCTGGGGAAGCCCTATCACCTAAGCCAAAGACCTCAAAGTCGAATTCTGGCTCCAGTAACTCCACTTCCTGTCACATCTAAGTCTTGCATAATAGCAGCCACATTCTGTGTCACATTAAAAAATCGTGTGATCCTGACTTGTCTCTTGCTCCAGTATGTTTCTGTTGTAGACTGCCATCACTTGAGACTTCAGATCATTCAAGGTGGATAGGATCTGGGTAGCCTCAGGCAGAGTCCCGGTGTATGTCTCGAAGGTTGTTGCCATGTCAGTTATGGTGGACAGGCTGCGGGACAATTTCTGGGTGGTCATCTGTGCAGTGTGATCTGGCCTTTCACTCTCTTCACTAGAGTTCATCTCTTCCTCTGTTATGTCAACCACACCTGAGTCTAAGTCGTAGTGTGTCAAGTGGTGTCTTACAGCCGTTTCGTCCACCTCTGCTGTGTCTAGGCTTGTGCGTCTGATTGCACTAAAAAAACTAACTCCATTAGGTGATTATTGATACAGTAAAAAACAGTGTCACAAATAAAGGCTGAGGGGAAAAAAACACATTTACTTTATTGTTATTTTACGTGCCCTCACCTGCTTGTTGAGAGGTTCCTTGTTCTTCCTTAGAAGTATAATGCAACACAACAGTAACCAACGTTATCGATTTTCATTACAGTATTGTATATTCTTCCCCTGAATTGTTTCTTACACTTGGTAGGTTAACGTTGGTTAACTTTAAAAACTAACTCCATTAGGTGAATATCGATACAGTAAAAAACCGTGGCACAAATACAGGTTGGGGGAAAAAAAAAAACATTTACTTTACTGTTATTTTACGTGCACTCACCTACTTGTTGAGAGGTTCCTTGTTCTTCCTTAGGGGTATAATGCAACATAACAGTAACCAACATTACTGATTTTCATTACAACACGGCATATTCTTCCCATGAATTGTTCTAACACTTGGTTGGTTAACTCTAAAAAATAACTCCATTAGGTGGATACTGATACAGTAAAAAACCGTGGCACAAATAATGATTAAGGGAAAAAAAACACGACACATTTACTTTATTATTTTACTTGCACTCACCTGCTTTTTGGGAGTTGCCTTGTTTTTTCTGAGTGTCCTTATGGTGCTGCCAGGAGCCCCAGTCAGGCAACGTATCTCAGGGGCTGTCAGCCCCTCCTCAATGAGCTGCAAAATCCACTGCTTCTCGGCCGCACAAAAAACACAATGGTGAAGGGGTCTGTAGTACCACCGCTGTATCAATTGAGGGCAGGGTGACCGCAAGATGGCCGCCAACAAATGAGCATCAGTATGCGTCATCTGCCAGCTGGAAGCAGCAACGAAGACTTGGAGAAAATGACGAAGTTTGCGACATGTTGGAAACTTTTTCTTTCGCGAAAAATGAAGCGTCGAAGTAAAATTCGTCAAAATACAAGGACTTACTGTATTTATAAATGGAGTACGAGGTAGTGGTAGGTGGTGGCGACCATCATCCACTCACTTGATGTAGTGCTGCCTACTTCTTCCTTAGCCTTTATCATTCTTTTTCTGTGCCTGCCCTCCTCTCTTCCTATTTCTCCCATCTTTCCTGTCACTTCTTATTGCATTTCTTTCCTTTACAGGTGGCTTTACATTGAGTGACAAGGCAAATGGTTTCCTGTAAGCTAAGAAACCATTTACAACGCTGGGTGGTAACCATATAACCAAACCATATGTGCTCCCTATGTGTCAGCAAGTGGGTGGTGGAGGGTTAGTGCCACTCTCTGTAAAACAAATAACTCAAAGTCAAATGGCCACCCCTTACAGGATTATGACGTCTGGCAATAGATAGATAGATAGATGAGAAAGCAGCATAACATGACACATTATATTTGACCATTATTCCTAGGCACACTGCACCCTTGGCTTCTGGCATCACTATTACTGAATTTTGCTTGGTGCCACAAATTCTGAAAAATATGCATAAAATACCTAGATTGCCATCTTCATTTCTCTAATAATTTCCTCCGAGCCTCTAGTTTTTCTTATGACTCCACAAATGTTGAGCCCTTCACACACCAAAGCCATTACATCACTTTTCCTCTATCTGTGGTAGCAGAAGGGGAACATAGAAGGTGATGAAAAGAAGACAGACTGGGGGAAAAAAAAGGGGGGAGGGGGGGTTCTCAGAGTTGGATTATGTAACCTTCTCCTGTGACTGCCCAACTTTATATGATAGAATTTTGCTCATACGGTGATTAAGCTTATGTACGAAGCCTAACTGGTTGATATACAGTATAATAGCTATTTTCAGTTATACGATTACCCTCAAGCACGGTGACAGTCATTTGCTTATTCAAAGATGGCCTTTGCACTCGTCGCTATCAGGTATGTTAGCATTAGTGATGAAGCAATAGTGTGGTGTCGGAGTTCGAGCAGCAAGTGAAGTGCAGTGATGCAAAATAACTACCTTTTTTTGGCAAGCTGGAAACCTGTTTTTGGACTTGTTTTTGGTGGTAGGTGGCAAGGTAAGCGAAGTTTAGTGAAGTAATTACCTGTTTAGGTGAGCTGGAAATGTGTTCATACATGTAGACTTTGCTAGGTAGGTGACCCTTGGTCAAAAACATAACTCCACTGAACCCATGATATGACTCATATGAAAAATCATTATGTGGTGGACATTTTCAAATGCATCTACAATGTAAAATGAGGGCATTGTACTTGTGGTATGATAGGGGATATTAATGGAGAAGTTCTGGTATTGGAAGACTTACTACTGGGGATGTGGACAATGAGAAAGCTTGGGATTGAGGAGATGCTGGTTAGAGTGGTTATGGCTATGTATGTGGGTGCTCACACCCAGGTGAGAGTGAATGGAGATTTGAGTGATGAGTTTTCTGTGAATATTGGTGTGCATCAGGGGTCAGTCTTGAGCCCCTTGTTGTTTATCATCGTGCTTCAAGCCCTCTCACGTGACTTCAGAAATGGACTCCCATGGGAGATGTATGACGATAATGTGGTTTTGATTGCAGAGAATGAAAGAGAGGCAGAGGAAAGATTTAGGAAGTGGAGAGGTGGTACAGGGCACGAGGACTTGAGAGAAAACTCAGATAAAACAAAGGTGATGGTATCTTGGATTGGTGGCAGTACTGTCAGAGAAGAAGGAAAGAGTGGCCACATGCAGTTTTCCACAAGGGCATCAGAAGTAGTTTCCATCTTGTGCACTGTTTGTGATAAGTGGGTGCACAAATTTAGTAGTATTAGAGGTAGACTGGTTGATATTGCTGATTTCAAGTGTGGTGTAACTCGCCAGGTCGGTCAGGATCACTTGATGGTAGTGATTGTCAGCTTTTACCCTCCCGGAAGGGAGCTGAGAGCTCATATAGTCCGATCTATGGGCAAGGCTGTGACCTTCACACATGCACACACCCATCCCCTTGCTCAAGGGGGACAGTAACCACCCACTTCGTCAGTGAAACTTTTCACAACCCGAGCGAGGCGCGAACTCCCGTCTACAAGATGGCAAGCGAGAACGCTACCACTGCGCCAGCGAGCGATGTGCCAGGGAGAGCATGTGGAGAGTGCCTGGCTTGAGAGGATTGATCTTATTGGTGAGTCTCTTGAGTGTGTGAATGAGTTTTGTTACTTGGGAGACATGTTATATGCTGGAGGTGGGACTGGAGATGGCTCTGTGGCTAGAGTAAGGAGTGGTTAGAAGAAGTTCAGGGACCTGTTGCCTCTCCTGACATGGAGCCTTTTCCCTCCGTGATATGGGATCTTTATTTGTGGCATGTGTTAGGAGTGTAATGCTGTATGGTAGGGAGACCAATATTTGCAGGCTCAAACTCTCAGAAATAACAATGATTAGATGGATGTGCAGTGTGTCCTTGAATGTGAGGCCTTGGGGGAGAGGGCCTAGATTTATTACGGAAGGGCTAAGAGGAAGGATGTACTGGAGTGGATTGGTGTTGTGATGTGAGGTGGTAGACTGAAATGGTCTGGGCATTTGGAGAGGATGGGGGACGACAATTAGGTGCAGAAAGTGAGAAATGTTAATGCTGGGGATGGCATTGCAAGAGGCAGACTGAAGAAGACCTGGGGCAAGGTCATACAGTGTGACATCAGGGATAAGGGACTGAATAGGGAGACTGCCAGAGATTGAGCAGCATGGAGAGCTGAAAAGTGCATAAGATACACCTGACCTGACTACATATTTGAATTCTGCAGAAAAAGTGAGCCCTAGCCACAAAGTTTCCAAGCTGTACATGCTATATCAAAGGAACTATAAATGTCGGAAGTTGGACCAAAAGGCTTGTTTGGCAAAATGCATAAAATTAACTTAAATTTCAATGGGCTGTAGTTTCAAAACTATTAGAGATACAGACCTAATATTTGGAATTTCTCCATAAGTTTGGTGTAGAAGTACATGTGATTTTTTTCAGAGGAATCTGAGAAGGTGACCTGGGACCATCTGGGTTATTTGATGACTGAATAGTGAGGCTGCTAGTGACTCAGTAGCATAGAAAACCACCATTAGGTGACCAAGGTCAACACATGCAAGTGTGTTGGAACCTTTATAAACAAAATTAAATGAATATATACTGGTTGGTGAAATGAGTATGCTGATGATGCTTACTGTGTTAACGTGGCAATTTTTTTTGTTTTTGCAGTATTTGTAGGTGTATTTGAGATAATGACAATATTAACAGTTAATCCCATATAATCCCCTTTGAGATGAGGGTGCCAAAGGCCCTTACTTCCCTTGATGGCATTAAATGACAGAACAATCTATAATCACCTCTTGGGGACCAAACCTATAGAAGGCTTTCACTCAAAATGGGGCATTCTAAACATCAAACCATCAGTTACTTAAAAATATACTAACCAGGGAGGCAATGAGGGGTGCACATATACCTCCCACTCGTGCACACATGGAGCATGCACCAATGCCCACGCTGCGGTACTCGGTGGGGAAGATCTCTGCTGAATACACATACACGATGGCGAAAGCTGCTGCGATACCAAACTTACCAACAAGGCTTAGGGTGATGATGAGGGCTGAGAGGTCTGTGGTGGGAGAGACAAACACACATGATTGATGTATATACCTTGGTGATAACATAAGTAAGGATGGGTTGAGGGATAAGTGGTATCTTCCCAACAGTGTTTTTTATTTCTGCTTTTGAATAATGTCTACTCTAAATATCTCTTACTACCTTTTTTCAATAAGTGTATTTTAATATTCTTAATTTTTTGCATCATTAACTCATGCAGCTTAGTTAAAATTTCTTCTAAGGCTGAACAGGAAATACAGTACACGATGCTCAAATCATGTACCCACCTGTTAATGTCATTAATCTTCATCTTCATTATCCAAGCCCTGTTCCCCATTGCCACTTGAGGTAGAAAAATTTTGAGTTAAGCTACTTGAACTATATGCAGTATCTGTTATACTTCCTAAAATTGAATCTTGATCTATCTGTTGCGATACAATCCAGAGCAGAAGGGAACAACAGTTCCATCTTTTCACCACTATGCACAAGAGCTACAAGGCTGCTGGCATTAATGTTGCAGGTGGTGGGAGTCACTGCATGTATACAATTATACAAGAGGGGAGATTTGTCTAGTCCCCCTCTGCTCTCAATTAGCTTGTGAACCACTGTATGCAAAGAACACTTGAGTACTGTAGTATTCAGTCTTTCATTCCCAGGAACAATATGTATAATCAGCAGTGAAAGTCCTGCCATCTCACCAGTTTTTCTCTCCACAGACTCCAAAATCTGTAATGTACTGCGAATCTGCATCAGCCAACACTGATAACACTGCTCTAAGGTCAAAGATCATCGTCAGTGACAGCTGCTGCAAATTCACCAGACTAAATTATAAAGCCCATGGTCAGCGAGACTGAAGAAGTGACAAGACTTCTGCCAATAGTATCAACACAATATTATTGAATATTGCTCATAAGTTCTGAGAGTAACAATGTAAATTATATATGAATGTTGTACTGTATTCCTGAGAATACTGTACTGTAGAATTTAATCTGGGAAATTACTTTGCCATCATGAAATCTTTTCAGTCTTAAATTCTGCAGGCACTGAAGACGAAAGTGGCTTAAATTCATGAATATCTGACAAGATGATAATATGGGAACAAGTGGGACCAATTATCATCATTATTGTTATTATCACTGCCATCACCATCCTGACTTTTGTTACTGCCTAGGGATTGGGTTAGGTTTGGTTTCATTACAAACATTATCAGTCAAGATAATTTTACAGCAACATGTTAGACAAATCATCATCATCACAAACTTTCTTTAAATGCAGATGACATGGGTTAATGAATGCAAAATAATGTACCACTATTGGGCAAGACACAAAAAGTTTCTTAAGTATATATACTGTATTAGTTGATCCACAGTGATCCACTTATTCAATATTTACATCAGTATTTGCATGGATCAAAGAAGACACTAGAGGCAGAAAAAAGTATACATTACAGTTAATTTGGACCATGATCTCATGAATTATTGGATCACCTGAAGATGTGATAAAGTATGTGGTTTACTGGAAAGGTACAGTGTGACCACGAAGACATAATAGGGTGAAAGTGGAATACGTTACATTACAATCAATTTGCTCAGACTAGTTAGTAGATCAATGGAAGATGTGGTAAATGATGTGGCTACACTATGGGTCGGAATATCAGTGGGTCGGTACTTACCCCAAAGATCCCTGACATAAGACACCTCTCTTTAGCTTTCAGCAGGTCTAGAATCTTGTCAGCCATGAAAAACATCACTTTGTAGCTTACAGGTCTCACACCTCAACATGAATGCAATCTGACAATGACTCCTGAGTTTTCTTGCCACTGCAACTTCTGATTTACCTGCTGTGCCTCCCATCACACTGTGCTGTTGCAACTCAACATTTTCACAAAGATGCTTTAAATGGGTCACAATGACCAAGTACAGGATAATACTGTGTCACAGTAGATAATACTCATAATTAGGATCAAGACTATCGCTAATCCAAGTCATGTATAAAAAATAATTCATGTGTAAGAGCTAGTCATAATTACACCAAATATAATTTGCACAGTATAAATGAAAATCCCTAAGAAGGAAATTCAACAGCCTGAATGACACTGATTACTGAAATTAAGGAATAAGTATTGCTGAATGACTTCAATGGTTTTTGTGTTGCTTCCAGCACAGTGCGACTCACCAACCATGCTCTGCTCTCGTGTTATTCAAGTTTCAGTGACATCAATACACTAACAGTAAATAAAGTACTTTTCCAAATCTTAAACTTCCTGAATACCTAGTTTCAGTGACATCAATAGCCTAACACTAAATAAAGTACTTTTCCAAATCTTAAACTTCCTGAATACCTAGTCTTCTACAATGAAAACATTATACATCTGTTATACTTAATACAGCAATAGAAATAGCTACAACACAGTAGGAATAACTGAAATACATACTGTCATACAGCTGCAGTAAAGTACTGCACAGCAAGAAGGTATACTGTACATAATATATTCCCTTAATTCAGATGACAGGAATGACATCAGAAGCCACCTCCCCAACTGACCAACCAAAGGCAGACTCTGATAACCTAAGAATTGCCTCAAACCAAAAGCTGCAACCTGTTTTCTACCTAACAGTCCTTGGTCCATATTCTCGTCAGTTAAGCAAGCTCTTTATCTCCTTTTCCTTGGCAATTTATTTTGCCTATTACACCTTACTGTCCTCTTCTGTGTTACATTAATCCTTCAAACATTGCCATATTCTGCACAGATAATGTCTGTCTATTTATCTATAGCCAGATGCCATAATCCTATAAAGGGTAGCCATTAGTCTGAGTTAGCTGTTTTACAGGGAGGGGCACTAACCCTCCACCAACCCACTTGCTGACACGTAAAGAACACATATGGGTTGGTTATATGGATATGATGATATCACCTGGCAATGTAAATGGTTTCCTGGCTTACAGGAAACCATTAAGCTCGTCACTCAATGTAAAGCCACCAGAAAAGGAAAGAGCAATAAAAAGTGACAGGAAAGATGAGAGAAATAGAAAAAGAGGAGGGCAGACACAAAAATGGAATGATAAATGTGAAGGAACAAGTAGGCAGCACTACATCAAGTGACTGGATGATGTACAACAGGATATTTACCACACATCCAAAAATAAATAAATAAAGCAGAGGTGCTAGGGAACCTCCTTACCTAACGAGAATATGAACTCATACCTTTATATAAGTTAGCCCCTCACTCCTCACTGTTTCTTTTTTTTCTGAGTTAGCATATGATTGAACTGTACAGTAAAAGCATCAAAGTTTGCATACTGCAATACTCAGCACAAAAATTGTCTTCAAAAAATAATAATAAAATAAAGCAAACTTGCATGGAGTACTGTACCAGATTTTACATAAACAGTCTGCAATGTAAAATACTAAATAAAACAAACTTGTATGGAGTACTGTACCAGATTTTATATAAACAGTCTGCAATGTGAAATACTGTAACATTCATTAACAGTACCTCAAATTTTATTAATCATAATTCACAAACTTATATCTTGTAAACTCAAACTGACAAACCTTGTGGAAAGATACCTTTAGGACGTACCAGATGAAGAAATAATGTATAGTCTAAACACAGACAGATACATCTTAGTACAGTACCTTGTCTTCTGCATTTCCTGAACCACATATAGTGTGGGTATGTGTGTGGGGTGGGTGGGGGGGGGCAAATACAATTCAAGATCAGATAATCCCAGTCTTAGTCAAACAGTTTAAAAAGTGAAGAAGTAAGCAACACTTCTTATAAAAAAAAAAAATAGTATAAAATTAATACATCCTCTTTAGACATGTGATCCATTTTCACAGCATGTGTGTGGACACTATACTTGAAGGATCAGAAGTTGTAGTCCAAAATAATATGGATATATCTGAAAAACATGTTCTAGATCTGACTGCAGATGAAAAGTGCCAAAGGCTGGATAGAAAAAGAATGATAATGTGCATGAACTGTAGTACTGGATGTATAATGTATGGAGAACATGTACTGAGCCAGAGGAGAACAGCTACCACTGCATTATTGTATGGCACACTGCATACTATGTACTGTCCAGTATTCACAAAACTGAAACAACAAACATCTCAAGTGGTGGAGCAGTGAAGTTAGTGAGCTATCTCCATGCAGCAACTCTGCTCAATCAAAGCAAATTAAGAGGCTGTCCAACAGCAACAATATACAGCTACTGTATAATATATACAGTGTTTGATATACTGTATTCCAAGCCTGGGGTACCTTGTGTGCTGTAGGGACAACTTAGAATACTGGTCTAAGAAACAGACATTTTGGCTGTTATGCAATCAATGGATGCAGAAAACAAATATTACAGTATAAAGTAAAGTAGAAAGTGATGCTGGGTTGACATTAGTAATAATGACTGAGCCATTCCTGCAATATGCAAGAATTTGCCAGCTTAAAAGATAAAGGGGCGAAATGTATGGGCCACCATGTATAGGGAACGATGCTATGTAGGAAGTAAGAGGGGACTGTACAAAATAAAGACAAAATGTTTGAGGGTCCTTTTATATAGGTCACTCCTCATAAGAAGCAGCACAGTATCAAACAAGAGACTGACAGATGGATCAGTCATGTGGCCAGCAATATATCTGCACAAACCACAAACAAGTCTGAGATGATAAAGTTCAGGCATTGAGGATTAGAAGAGAAGACTGATGGCATTTCACTCACATCACCAATGGAGGTAAAAGTATTAAAGCATGCACAGTACAGTAGTCTCATCATTTGCTTGACATAAAACAGCATAAGAGCTATCAAAATGTACAGCAAAAGGAACAATGAAACCATACACTGCTGCAAATATAAATCAGTGACATATATTGCTTCCTACCAATGCAGGTCTAAGTACTGTACCTAATTTCCCATAACCCAACCTATACTCAATCATGCTCACTAGCAGCAGCAGAAATAGCTAAGTTGGCACATCACTGGTATATTTCCTGAGTACCCCTTGAAATAGTATACTCTGCCCTAAATACTATAGACATGCTCTACCAAATCAGTTCTCAACCTGATATTGCATTGTTATTACTACAGTTGTCCACTTCATGCTAAGTGTACACCCTTGAATATTACCAGTATTATGTTGGTATTTATGGTAACATAATGGCTTAAATATTTAGCAACAATAGTATCATCACCACTTTAATTTTTCTGTAACTGTCACAAAATATAATGGTAAAAGCCAATGCTTTATAACCTCTTCAGGGACCCCTGAGGGCCTGGGTTGCAGCAAATGTGAACTCCTTGATAATTTTTTTTCCATCCATTTCAACAATAGAAAAGACTTCTTGACTTAGCATGGAAGCCTGAATGTAAGTGTGGTTGGTGTGTAAGCTGCTTTGTAGAAATGGAAATGGGAAAGATTTAGGTAGGTCCCCAAGTTAATCAATCATCTGAGGCAAATAAGATGAGGGATAAATCCTTGTCCTCTCTTCCTTGTTGCTGAATACACCCTGTAACAAAGCATGTAAGGCAATGATGTAGGGACACAGATGTTTTATGAGTGACTACCAATACTGTACATGTATTCCGAGGTCTCTCTAAATCCTCATTCTCAGTTTAAAGAATACTGTATGGTTAAATGGCTGTGTGTGTAGCAGAGCATGGGGTGCTGCACTCTTAAGATCCCTGTGGCCAAGGGGTTAGGGCCTCAGTAGCCCAACTCTCCCACAGGTATAGATTGTTACCTTCTGGGACAAATCCGGAAATGAAGCACGCCACGCCTCCAAGCAACAGAACAAAGGAGAGGGTGCCCTTCCTCCCCATTCTGTGGAATTATCACATTCAGTAGCAACCAGCAGGGCTCTCCATGGCTGTTGTTACTCTCATTCTTAAATGTCCAGTCAGTCACTCTACAGCACTATCATGAGCCAAGTTGATGCCTACATGGCCAGTCTAAATACCATACTAAATTTGGTATATTAAATTACGTTTTATATGAGTAAAGATTTCAAACATGCCAAAATAAAAAATATGGCTAACTTTTCGTTATTTTCACTTCACTGGCTTGGCAGGTGGCAGCCCGCTAAACTTCCTCCACTTCTTTGAACTTTAATGATGTTCCATGAGTAAGGTCATTACATTTCACACTGTACTGATTGACGGAATCTAATTTAAGAATTACTGAGTGCATAGACATATGTATCATTAGAACAGCTCATGCTGGGGGAGTGAAAATTGCTTTTCATTATTTACCTGAATAACTTTGTGCCAACGAAAAACACTGCTATTAGCAGTGTCAGAAATATATTCCAAAATATCACTACTTTCTTCATACAGCTAGTGTTGTTAACTGACAAATTAGCTTCGAGTAATGGAACTCCAGGTAAATTTTCTGTCATACACAGTATAGTCAACAGCAGATATCAATGTATTATACATTGTGTGGTTAAGCGCAAATAATGTAAATAAAGGTGACCTATACTGAGGACTTACTGAAAGCCCTTACAAAACTTGAAAGAAAATGTTTAAGTTTGTCCAGTATTGGAAGCAATATGAGGCAGCCTTACTCTGACTGTTGAGGCTCTGGGTATTCCTATATTTGACGAAATATGTAATGTAATAATACATGACAAGAAAAGGCCATAAACACCTCACTGATATGAATACTACTCTACAGTGCACAGTGCTTGACTCAGTAAGGTGATTTACCTTCACAAAGTATCAGCAGCAATTATTGACTATCTGTATCTTAAGATGCAAACTGTTAGTGTCAGTCACAGAGTCAGCATCACACTGAAACTCATCCTCACCATATGATACTTTGCTGGGACTGCCAACCAGGATCAGTGTAAACTGTTTTCTACAGCACATCACAAAAATATGCAATGAAAATTCAGGCCACTGTGCATGTGTGAGTGTTGTGTGTGTGGGGGGGGGGTTTACATGTGCATATGTAGGAGGAAGACAATGATTTGTAGGTATGTGTGTGTGTGTGTGTGTGTGCAGGTCAGGGGATGTACAGAATGCCAGCCAGCCACCACTGCCTGCTAGCCACATTTCAGCCAGAAAGGAGAGCCCTGCGCTTATCCATCATGCAGTGCCTACACACTCTATACTGTTCCTATAACTGCCCACTGCTGGCCACTCTACCTTAAGGCTCAAGTTTAAGCTTAGGCAATAGATCTGTTTTTTTCTTGAGATTGATAGTGGAAGAAGGATGGCATAAGGGAGTATTGTCAACTGTAAATACTTTCTCATATTTGCAGTATTAAAACATCACAACAGCTTACTACTCTGTACATGAATTCTTGATTTGTAAATGTTAATGGCATGAAGATGACTTGAAGAATGGAATAAAAACATGATAATTACACAAACTTGACAACAACTAAAAAACTATGAAAAGTAGTATCTGAAAAACAAATAAAACAAACAAGAGAATGGAAATGTAGTACCTGTATGATTGAAGATGCCTATGAGTTCCTGGCTGTTCAGCTCAACATACATAAGAACATCTTCATAAAACATTCACACTTCATGACACTACAGCTTAACTATATGCACACAATCCTAGCTATTCACAACACTATATCTGTATATAATCCTATCTTCTCATGACACTATTAAGTCAAACTGTAATTACAGCTGTATATTCATTTGACTATCTACATATTATCCGATTTATTCACAACACTATAAAACTATCTGGGAAAATAATATATTTTCATAGCAGTGCCACAATGTAAACTGATAACTTACTAAACACATCTGAAAAATATACATACTTGTATTTTAAAAATGTGCAATAAGAAATCAATCTACAACACACACACACACACACACACACAAAATGGCCCTGGCTGGTAATAAAGAACTACCCGGTACTATGAAAATCAATGTCTTCAATACAATGCCCTTTTGTGTAACAGACTGTCCCAGATGATTTTACTCAGTATGGAATGACCTCTTGAAGTGGATGGGTTAGAAACTATTGCCACTGAACCCATTCTGCATGATGTCTTTTCTACTGTACTGTGATGACTTCTCTACTGTACTGTAGCCACTGAACCCATTCTACGTGATGACTTTTCTGCTGTATTATTGCTACTGCTACTAATGGAAGAACCTCTTGGATTGTTAGAGTCAACCAGTTAAATTCAAGACTTTCATACACTCATCTAGTATCATGTCTAACGGAACCCTAGAACTTAAATGATCCGAGGATCGATGACTTAGAGTGTTCTGGTTGTCTTAAGAAATGTACACACACTTTGAGCAATTAGAAGACTTGTACCTATGGGATCACAGGAAGGAAATGGTGTGAGGCAATGGCTATAGCTACTGAAATACCCACCCCAACATGAGACCACGGAAGGGGTGGTAAAACACCCACCCCATGGAGGAACCACGGACAGGGTGTCGCAACACCCACCCCAGGGGGAAACCACAGGGAGGCCCACAGGGCGCGCGAAAGGCCCAGTCTAGATGGGCCTATGTCCCCCACTACCTTGCGCCCCTTTTCCCCTCAACGAAGCCAGACAGAAGAACGCCGCCCCGGCAGACTACTCTCCAGTCGAGCCAGCACTCGCCAGGATTGGGATGGGACTTGTATTCAAACAGTTCCAGGTAGCACTGCGACGACGGCCACCATCCGCGTCCGGGAGAAGTCGGCCACGGTACGCTTCTCAGCTACTATAGTGGTACACACTTAAACTGGAGGATGGGGTGGGGCAGCAATCTGTGTACAGCGGTGCTAAGTTTCCCAAACCGGCGATGTGAAACGTCTGTTATATATGTAAAAGGCATCGCAAATACGGTAAACACATATGAATACAATTTTAACGTATGTATTATAATATGTGGAAGAACAGAAAACCACCCCAGCCGCCAGTTTAAGTTTGTACCACTATACCCCCTGCAGGACCATGGCGATGGCCGCCATCCGCGCTAGGGAAGGGTTGGCCACCATACGCCCTTCACCTGCAGCCTCCGCTGAGAAGAGCACCGCAGTGACGGCCACAGTCCGCACCGGGGAGGGATCGACCACTGTACGTCCCTCGTCTGTTACCCGTGATGCCCCTCATAGAGAACGTCCCTTGCTTGCCTCACCCATCTAGAGGCTGAGCGAGTCACACTTCTCCCTCTCCCCACCGAGGCAGTTCCCACTCATATGCGGCATATCCCTCTTGAAGATAAAAAAATTCTCATTTCTCACAGGGCTGATCTACAAGGGAGTTATATGGGCACTAAGGAATGCAAATTCAATTCAGCTGCACAACGGAGGCATGAAAAGGAAATTTCTCTAAAGCAAGCTCACCGGCAACAAGCAGAAGAGCCCCTAGCTATTGGAGTCACAGGGGAGGCACTCTGTGACAACAATAGCATATCGTCAGCTGATGATGACGAAGCCATTACTTGTGGACCAAACCCCCCAAAAGCTCGACAAAATGATCGCATGAAAGTATTAATGACCTAGACCTGACAGTGACTTGGGATCATGAGGGCCTTTCTGTTCGGCAGGCAACTGCAGCATACGTTGAGACTGCAAAATACATGGGTCTCGCACTTGACAAGGTTCCATCAAAGAGCACAGTCCACTGTTTCCATCAAAAGGCTCAGTCAGTGGCCAGGACCCAGATTATTGGCTGCCTCAATCAACTTTAACCTCAACTGTAGCACCACTTCCTGATGTTGGATGCGACCACAACCCAGTTGATCGGATTTCTGTTTTAGTGACTAGGGATGGTTTGGAAGAGTTTTTGGGAGAACCAAAAGGAAAGAAAGGAACAGGACAGCAAGTGGCAAATGCAGTCCACCATGCTCTCACCTCAGCAGGGATTGAGGATAAGATCATAGGCCTGGTGTTCGACACAACAGCATCAAACACAGGGCTAGTGCAGGGGGGGGGGTGTTGGGAGGAAAAGTTGAGGCGATCTTTTCTGTGGCTAGCTTGCTGTCATCACGTTCATGAAGTTCTTCTCGGGGATGTCTTTGTCGTGTGCCTAGGTAAACCACCAGGCCCTGAAATCCTGCTTTTCAAGAGATTCATCAATGAACCACTATCAGTTGGATACATCTGACAGTGACCCAGTCGCTAAAGCCTTCATTAATGACGATGCCTACCTCTCACCAATATGACTCGAGGTAATGGATTTTCTACGCAATATCCTGAGAACCGGAAACCATTCTCCAGCGGATTACGAAGAGCCACTTTGACTGAGCCTCCTGTACCTCGGAGAAAACTTAGGACACAACAAGCTTTCGCCCTCAGGGCATATCATCAGGCCAGGTGGATGGCAAAAGCTGTATACTGTGTGAAGATACCTCTACTTCAGTCCCAGTTCTCCAAACTCTGTCGCCAAGAGTAGCAAGGAGTGCACCATTTGGCCCTCTTTGTGAGTCTCTCATATGTGCATTACTGCCTCGAAGCTCCAGTCACCACCAAAGCACCTAAAAATGACATCAGCCTCTGAAAAGTACTGTGCCGGTCCCTTGACAAGGACATTGGTAACACGGCTGTGCTCCATCACCTGCAGTACATCTCGTAAGACTTGATCTGTCTTGCACTGCTTGACAACAGAGTTAATGATGATGAGAAGTGTGAAATGATGGCCAACCTGGAGAAGTGCCCAAGGAAAGGACTCAAGTGGGTCCAAAACAAAGGGATTCAAGTGGATGGCCCTCTGAGTCCATGGGTGACAAGCATGTCCACCATACTGTTCCAGTCTCTTCAAGTAAAGACAAAGTTTCTTGCCAGGGACCCTTCAACATGGCACTCTGATGATAACTTCCGTCTTGCAAAGAAGTGAGCAGAAGATCTGAACGTAGTCACTGATGCAGCAGTGAGAAGCATCACCCTCATTGAGAAATTTACAAACAAACATCTGTGCCATGGCAAAGAAGGCCTTCAAATTCCTCCCAAGGACTGTCCACTTCCAATGACGTACTGTGAAGTAGAACGGAATGAAGGTGGACCTCATGAAGAAGTGTTCCTGTAATATACAATGATGCTAAGACAATGTTGAGGACTTTTGTTTATTTATTCATTTTTGAGGGTGTCAACTATTACATTAAGTTTAGCTAAAGGAGAACTTATGAAAAAAAGTATTGTGCTAATTGAACTGTATGTCAGTATCAGTTGTTTCATTTGGCTTATGCTGAAGATGTAAAATGAAGATCAGCATTCAATTGCTGGGACCTTTAATTATCCTTCAGTCTTACTGACATTTTGCATAAAGTTTTATGATGGGGAGCACCAACTGCCCACAGCATGAGCAAGATTGCATCTTGATATATTTTTCCCATCCTTATGTACTTGGTCTTAATGTACAGTGTTACATGTGGCTGATCAAACTGCTTATACTGTATTCCCATGTATCATTCAGAGCATTTATTATTCACCTGTGTTGTTAACATCATGCTTAGCATTTTTGTGAATATACAAGAGTTTTGTGAATATCAAACCATGAAAGAGCAGCTGGCCTGGGTGCGTGTTGTCACTTGTTGGAGTGTTATATCGTGAAGTGAAATTTACCAGTAGGAGTTTCTATCACTGTATGATGTGTAATTTTGAGCCTTTCCGATGCGTAAGCTAATGCGCACATCCATTTAGACTTTCCCTAGAGTCGTTGTTGCCACAGAGCTACCTTCTCGTGTCTGTCCATGTAGTTTTGACCTTGTTAATATGTGTTATGCCTATCATGCTTCTGTGAGTTTGTATATAAAGGCTGGAATGTCTGTTACCAAGACACACATACCAAAAAAACAGCAAGAAGACATGGCATGTGTGCTGGGCGGCCCCTTCGGGACCTCCCAGGCCCTGTCTTCCCCCTTACTATTTAACAAGTCAGCCCATGCTAATGTATGGCCCGGCCTCCACTACAGGTGGAGGAAATCTTAAAACTAATGATGTTACCAAGAGGAGTTAGTGGCTTTGATTAGAACGGTGTGTTGGTGTGTTCTGCTGTGGGACATTTTGTAGACAGTAGCATATCTACCACACATGAATTAATGTTTATTAATTAAGAGATACAAGGCTTGTTTGCAGGAAGTCCGGTACAGGGGTGGATCAGCCAGAAAGATTGCTGGGAAGGATTGCTACTATAAGCTGTTTTGGCAGGGGGGAACTGATGGATATGGGGGTGTGGGTGTGTTGGTTGCGGAGAAATGGGTGGAGTATGTCATGAATGTCATGAGAGTAAGTGATAGGATAATAGTAGTGAAAATTTTGATCGGACTGGTGATTGTTTCAGTTATATCAGCATATGCTCCGCAGGTAGGATTGGATGATGCAGAGAAGGATAGATTTTGGGATGATTTAATACGTGTAGTAAGTGGTATGGGTGATGATGAGGTAGTGGTTCTGGGAGGGGATTTAAATGGTCATGTTGGTGAAGCAGCTCAAGGTTATGAAGGAGTCCATGGAGGATGTGCATATGGTGTGAGGAATGCGGAAGGGGAAAGAATACTCGAGTTTGGGGAGGCTATGGACATGATTGTGTGCAACACACATTTTAGAAAAAGAGTGAGTAGATTGATTACGTACGAGTCCGGGGGAAATAGTAGTCAGATAGATTATTTTCTGGTCAGGAGGGTTGATAGGAGATTAGTGAGGGATGTTAAAGTTATAGGAAGCGAGGAGTGTGTGCAGCAGCACAAACTGTTGATTTGTGACATGGTGCTTAAGGAACGA
>JAGKTI010001150.1:53049-70264 GCA_018397915.1 Birgus latro
GAGGAATTAGTTGGAGAAGAACAAGGAGGTTTTAGGAAGGGAAGAGGTTGTGTAGACCAGATATTCATTCTTAGATCCTTAGTGGGAAAGTTTCTAGAGAAGGGCAAGAAGTTGTATGCGGCCTTCATGGATCTGGAGAAAGCATATGACAGGGTGGATAGACAAGGTTTGTGGAAGGTATCAAGAATATATGGAGTGGATGGGAAGTTGTTGAAGGCAGTGAAGAGTATGTATGACGGTGCTAAGGCTGCAGTGCATGTGGATGGCAAACTGAGTGAATCTTTCCATTTGAAGGTTGGATTGAAACAAGGATGTGTCGTCTCCATGGTTGTTCAATCTGTATATGGATGGGGTTATAAAAGAGATACAAGGTTGGGCAGTGGATGTTGGAGCGGCCCTAGTGAGAGAGGGCAGTGTTTGGAAATTCCCTGTACTGTTGATTGCAGATGATACTGTGTTGTTGAGTGAAGACGAAGGGGAGCTGCAAGGCTTTGTAGATGAGTTTGGGAGTGTGTGTAAGAAACGGAATCTAAAGGTGAATGTGGGGAAGAATAAAGTGATGGTCTTCGAGATAAGTGAAGCCAGTGAATGTACAGTGAGATTGGATGGGAAGGATATGGAGAATGTGAGTGAATTTAAGTACTTGGGCAGTGTGATGAGTAAGGATGGTAGTCTGGAGGGTGAAGTGCTCGAAAGGGTGCAGCAGGGAAGGAAGGTTGCTGGTTCGTTGAAAGCAGTGATAAGAAACAGGGAGGTGAGCATGGAAGTGAAAAAGTTGTTACATGACAGTATTATGATACCAACTCTGACATATGGAAGTGAAGCTTGGACCCTGTTGGAAGGACAGAAGTCAAGAGTGAGAACAGTGGAAATGAGTTATTTGAGAGGAGCATGTGGGGTCACATGGAGAGACAGATTAACAAATGAGGAAGTGAAGGAGCATTGTGGTGTGGCTGAGGACATGATGGGAAGCGTTAGGAGAAACATGTTAAGGTGGTTTGGGCATGTGGAGAGGATGGAGAGTGAAAGACTAACGAGGAGAGTATGTGAGTGAGGTGGAGGCGGTGAGAGGGAGGGATGGAGTGGAGAGGTATATGAGAGAAGGTGGTGTGAGTTGGAAGCGTGGTAGTGAAACGGCAGGGGACAGAGTGACATGGAGGCGATTTGTTTGTGGCCACCCCGTTCGGGATCAAGGCATCTGGAAATAGATAGATAGATAGATAGAAATGTTATCTGGACATGTTGCATTCAGCCAATTATCACCAACCTGTCAAGTGCATCTTCTCCTCAATAAAAAAAACAGAGTATAGATGAAGAGCAGGTCATCATCTGCTCCTCTCCTGCAACATCCCCCAGGGGCAGTGCCACGACACTGGCCACCATCTTTATTGGGTCTGAGGTACGGCAGGCCATCATCCGCTCCTCTCCTGCAACATCCCCCAGGGGCAGTGCCACGACACTGGCCACCATCTTTATTGGGTCTGAGGTACGGCAGGCCATCATCTGCCCCTCAGCTGTCACCTCCTGTAGGGCCACGGCACAGGCCACTGTCCGTGTTGAGTTCGAGGCTGAGCCGGCCACCGTCCGCTCCTCACCTACAGGAGGTTCACTCCCCTCTTCAGAGAGCAGGGTAAAGCAGGTCACTGCCCACTCTCTCCCTGTAGCCCTAAGGGACAAGGGAACCACCGTGTCAGCACCAGGTCGCACAAGGGAGGCAAAGCAGGCCATCGTCTGCTCCTCACCCTCTGTCTCTATGGTATTTCCTGAACAGGACGTCCCTTGCCCGGCCCACCACCACTCCTGTGGCTCGGTGGGAAATCTCCTTTCTCCCCAAAGAGGTGATCCCCTGGAGGACCTGCTGGTGGAAGAGTGTTGGCGAGGCCCTCTTGGCAGTCCTGACAGAGACGTCGCCGCAGCCTCATCCTGATGGTGACTCCCACTGCCCGAGGTTGCCGCATCCCCACCCTGACGGCGACCTCCCTCCACCAGGAGTTGTCGCACTCCTACCCTGACGGTGACCCAAGGCGCAAGGGACCACAGCCCCCAGTCACCCTGGGGCTTACCAAGGACCCCAGGGCGAGGCCTACCCGATCCAGGGGACTGGGCCTCCACTCCCAGGAGTCAGTGCCATCAGGCGCGCCTACTTTCCCTCTTCGGGCCTAGCCCAGAGGCCCAGACACCATGTCGGGGCCCAAACAGAGGTGGGCCTCCTGCTACACCATCCAGTGATACTACTCGGGGAACCCGGCCCATGACGAAAGTCCCTTGCCTCCTACGGAAGGAACAGTGACCAGTGACTTATTCCCGTTGTGCCTTCCTCCTGAATTCACTTAATCCACCTTTCTGTGGTTATGCTTACACCAAGATTTTGTTGGGCTATTAGTTCAGGATTCGCTTCCTGTAAATATAGGGATATCATGTCATCTCTCATCTCCCTAATTGTTGGATGCATTTTGCTTTCTCTCTTATTATCAAGGTATAGTAGATATGCTTCACGTTTTGTGTTAAGGTGATCATAGCATAACCGTTAGTATTTCGTCTTTCATATGAAATTCGGACTCAACAATTCTTGTTAGGCTTCAGAATTTCATGGGTTCATTTATACCGTCATCCCATCAGCAGCAGATATGAAGCTTGAAGTCAAGCTAGCCAACCATGAATATGTAACTGTCATAATGATTCAAGTGTTGCATTTAGTCTTCGGACAAAACTGCGACACGACTTTTGTCTTTGACTTTACAAGCTGGACAGTGGGATTGAAATGCGAGTGTGAGACAACCTGCTATTTGCACCTCACTTGACCTGATCGGGGGAAAGGGAAGGAAGGCCTTTCCACCCACGAAAACATTACGTGAACACAGAAAACTTTCCTGTTATGCTTGTGAAAGGCAAAGAATATGTAAAATGATCCAAAACAATACAACAAGCCTGAGCATATAGGTAAAGATACCAAAACAAAAATGTGTTTTTTCTCTTATCATGTCGTTTTTGGTTTATGCCTGTATTTAGTCATAATCGTAAACAGGGTGGTTGTGTGTGTTTCGCAAGGGAGAAAGAAGGTGATATTTTCACCTGGATCGAGATAATGTGTGTAGTTGTGCGTGTTTAGGCATGTCCACAAGCGAAAAAATTGAAAGTCCACTCATCACAACAGCAGCTTTGAAATGATTGATGGGGCATATGGGAGTGTAGTGTAGGTCAGTCTCAAGACGTTCAAAATGTTCATTCACTTCTCAATAACTTTCACTGTTTTTTATAAGCCACTCTCAAATGACGCCTGTGGCCACGCTGCAGGAAAACGTCAAAATCAGCAGCTATGAAGGGGTTAAGTGCATGTACAGACCTATTTCTCTTACATCGGTTTGTGTCAAAACCATGGAGTGTATCATCACTAAATTCATTTATGAGTACATTGAATCCAATGACCTTCTGACCAAGGATCAGTTCAGCTTCAGACCTGGACGATCAGCAGAGGATCGGTCAACTTATCATTGCCTATAATGAAGTTACCAACAGGTTAGATATGTTGCAACGTGGATATAATCTACTTTGACTTTTCTAAGGCATTTGACATTGTATGCCATGATATCCTAATTATCAAACTGCAAAACCTGGGTATCAGGGGACGTTTATTGGGCGGATTAGGGATTTTTTGTTGGATCGTGAAATGAGAGTTGTTGTCAATCACCATCGCAGCAACCCCTATAGGGTACTAAGTGGTGTCCCACAGGGCTCGGTCCTTGGACCCCTCGTTTCTCCTGTATGTCAATTTTCTTAATGATGTGAACTCACCCACGAAAATGTATGCAGATGATCTCAAGCTGTGTGTAAATATCAAGCTAGATACAAACCAGAATACTGTCAATAACGTGACTGCTTGCCAAGCAGATATTAACACCCTCACAAGGGTCTCTAAATCTTGGGGTTTATCCATGAATACTGATAAATGTATACACCTGAGATTTACCCGTAAAAATATCCCATGGGAAGAACTTGGCCTCTCTGGTATGTACTGCTTGAATGATCTTCCTATTCCTCAGAGGAACTCTGTATCTGACCTGGGAGTACTGATTGATTCTTCACTTAAAGTTCACCAACATATTTCAAACTTGATTCATAAAGCTGGGTCCCTATCAAATGGTATTTTGAAGTCCACAGTAAATGATCCCCCCATATATCTCCCACATCCGTCCATTGCTGGAGTACTCCTCGTCATTGTGGAATCTGGGGTACATTGGCGACCTTAGGCTACTGGAATGATAGCGATGTTGGACAAAGTCTATACAGGGGCTTGAAAGCCTCGACTATGCAAGTAGATTGAGGGCTTTGAACTTATTCTCTGTTCAAGGGAGACTGCTTCGACATGACATCATCAAATACTGTCAAATATTTCATGGAAACTTCATTGACCCCAGATGATCTGTTTGCCTGTCCTCTTTACCCTACTACTCAGGGCCACCAGTTCAAGACTGCCCACTCCATTTGTCATCTTGACGTGTGTAAGAGATTCTTCAATATCAGATGCGTATCACTCTGGAATTCCCTGCCCGACTCTATTGTTTCTATTCAGGACCTAGATTCTTTTAAAGCAGCTCTCACTTCCCATCTTGGTGACTCCATGTTCCAGTTCCATTAACTGTATGATGATATTTCTTTCTTGTCTTCTTGCTATCTGCCCCTGTCCCTTCACTTCACCCTTCAGCAAGTAGTTACTTCCTAGCTGCATATGGTGCACATTCCAGCCTCTATCTTTGCTTTGTTCTTTCTTACTTATTTCCTATTTTCTGTGGGCTGGCGCATCAGCAGTGTCTGGCTTCCGTGGGCCCTTCCTTTGGGCAGGCTCGGGGTCCGAGAAGCCCACCAGGTGAGATAACTAGGGTATAGGCCACTTATTCTCAACAGCAGTTCTTTTAACCGTGAGAAAAACTTCAGAACAAGGGTCTCGTCAAAGCGAGGTGCTAGTTTAGTGAGATCAGTAGGGCTGAAACCTGAGAAAGAATGGGAAGAGTTTGTCAGGCCTTCCGAGGGTGTCATACGGAACTCATGATCAAGTTTTATTTGTTCTGACTTTGTCAGCTGCTCTAACTTTGCCTGTTCTATCTTTGTCTGTTCTCTGGTCTGCTCTATCTGAACCATCTCTAACTCTGACTTCATTCGCTTTATCTGAGCCATGTGTTCCCACTTAGCTTGCTCAAATCCTACATCCTGGAAGTACTGTATGTATTAGGGAGAGGGAAACCCCAGTCGTCTAGACTAGGACAAGAGGGGTGAAGCTCTGACTTTACAACATCCTTAAGCACAGGTGAGAAATTTACATGAGCAAGGGCATCCTCCTCCAAAACAGTATGGAGAGTGGCAGTGGGAGAACTGGGGGTTACGTTCTCTGTGACGGCTAAAGCTTGGCACTCCAACAAGTAAATAAACAGCAATCAGGGGATCTGATAGCTTACACAAACTTGATTAAATTCTACAATACTTAGTATTGACAATCCTGGCAGAGGCCGCCACTCTGTTACAACGAGATGGCGCTAAAGATCTCGCTGACTGCCTGAAGATTACAGTAAAGTGCGCAACAGAAATTTCAGAGTTCAAAGTGATGGCTAGCTTTACCAAGACATAATCTCAACAGGGGGGAAAATGGTAATGAAGTCTAAAACAATTAGCAGGGACCAAAAGCAGGAATGAAACACGCATGCTAAGGGATCTTCGTATGCCGCATGTTTTAGGAGTGTAATAATGTATGGTAGCGAGACCTGGGCAGTAAAGGAAGAGGGTATTCGCAGGCTCAAACGTACAGAAATGACAACGATTAGGTGGATGTGCAATGCGTCCCTGTTTGCAAGGCCTGTGGGGGGGGGGGCTGGGTTTAGGCTACAATGGAGGAGTTGAAAGGTAGGATGGGACTGTATTGGTGTTGTGATGAGGAGAGGTAGACTGAGGTGGTTTAGGTATGTTGAGAGGATGGGGGATAATAATTGGGTGCAGAAAGTGATAAGCGTTAATACTGGGGGTGGGGTTGCGAGGGGTAGACCGAAAAAGACGTGGTACGAGGTCATTAAGTGTGACCTCAGAGTTAAGGAACTGAATGGGGAAGCTGCCATACTTCAAGCAGCATGGAGAGCTGCCATCAGATGACAAGGCCAATGCATGCAAGCATTGTGGAGCCTTCAAAAACTAAACGAAACCGGCACTCTGAAACTAGCCCCTGGGTTGTGAAACCGCTGGAGGTGCAATAAAGACTTGCAAAATCTGCACAAAATGAAGTGGCAAAGGAAATACTGGCATAAAAATAAATATAGACTCTTGACACTCGAATAAAAGAGGCAAAATTAGCAAGAGTAATTGGTGTTATGCTACGTTTTCAAGGGTCAACTCCTTGCTCCTTGAATAAGAATGCTTATGTTAGGGTTCTTGGCAAGACTGGGTCAGTACATACAGCTGATAGAACAGGACTATAAAACTTGGCTGAGACCAAACTGACAAACATATATTAACCAAATTCACAACTCCAGGACAAGATACGATATTAACAAATACACAAGACAGATGGTACAAAACAGATATACAGTATATGGACATGGGAGTGTTACAGCACAGATCATTTACAACAGGACTTCAGAATGTACAGTAAAGGTAAGGTACAGCACAAATATTTATAGCAAGATTCTGACACTGAAGTTGTAATATCGCAGGAGTCACTTATAACTTAGGCACTGAATTCACATTACAGGACATGGGACTTATACACTAGTATGGACTAGTCTCTAAATCTTCTTGGGCGAATCACACTGACAGGTCCGGTAGGAGTAGTGTCATCGTTCACGTAGTCCTCGTGTTACCACACCACTATAGGACCAGGAAATAATCGCACCAAAAATAGCAACACTTCCAAGCAATGCTGACATCGTAAACGAATTGCACATACAATGAAGCACAAGAACAGTTGTGCGTAAACTTCGGTCGTCTGGTTTATGTGTTCGAACTTGTCTGTGGGATTCTGTTCGCCAGCCATTCAAAAGAAAAAAAAAATCAGTTATCATAATACAATAACTATTCTCATTTGCTGAATACTAAAATCAATTTTGTTTTACAACACTGTTAAATAATGTCAGTCCCAGGCCATAATTATCAAGTTGATCAGCTAATTTACAGTTAAAGATGGAGAACTGACTTCCGAATACTTATTTAGCTAAGTGAATTAACGTTGCTGACGTGGAAATAAAAAAGATAAGCAACGCTTCATATATACAGTACTTAATAAAATGGAAGTCAGAAAGACTAGTTTCTTATATTTACAAAAAATATGATGGCATCCACAGGCCAGTCACCTGGAGCAAATGGCAACTCAAGTTAGTGCTACCAACCGTCTGTTTGAGGCAAAGCAGACCGCACTAAAACTATAGTCTTTCAGCAGATAATTTCACCAAATTTCACGACACAACTTTTCTTTGACTGTACACTCAAGGGATGGCGTTTCTCTCGTTTAGGTATGAAAATAGAAACTCTGGCCTCCCTTTTCCAACAAACTCCACCACCCAAACAAAACGAAATACAGACAGGAGCCGCAGACGACGCGACGGCCGAAGCCAGCACCCCCAACCCCCCAAGTACTACTGGGGGCCTGCCGCTAACACCGAGCGGCTCCAAAGAGAAACAGCATGCTTGTACCTTTCCCCGACGCCCCTCTTATGCCCAACTGATGCCACGGGAAGATAGCAGTCACCGTCACCTAGTCTCCGGCCCGAATTTCACTCACCAGGTAAGGGGTGGAGTTAGCAACTCCACGCAACGCCGTGGTACTTGCGATAGTCGTACCAGGCAAGGGATAGAACCGGCCTCAGTCCATTCCCCAGTTGCATCCCCGCTACAGGGCCGCAACACAGGCTGTAAGTCGTGTCGGTCGGGCAGGACAGGTCAACAGCCGTCCGTTTCCTGTAGTTGTGCCCCCCAGAGCAGCGCCGCAGTATCGGCTACAAGCCGTGCTGGGTTTGAGGCAGGATCGGCCATTGTCCGTCCCTCTGCTGCTAGTCCTCTTCGCTCCATGGTACAGGCCCCTAGCCGCACCAGAGCTACAACCCCCTGTGCCACCACGACATTGGCCTCTAGTCACGTCCAGCCAGAGGCAGAGCAGGCCATTAGCCGCCCCGAAGCTGCAGTCTCCTGTGCCGCTACGGCGTTGGCCACTAGTCACGTCAGGCTGGAGTTTGAGCTGGCCATCGTCCGCTTCTCTTCCACAGGAGATCTTGTAGCCCGAGAGGACCAGTCCCCCGAGCCGTGGCAAGGCCTCGCCCAAGGTCTTGGTTTCCTGCGACTCCAACCGTGTGAGCAGCAGCAGAGGCAGAGTCCTAGCAGACGTGGCAGCCAACGACCAGACTGGTCCACCACTCCCCCAGCCCGAGGTTCCCGCGCGGCGATCCTGACGGCGATGGCACCCTCCACTCGTTGCTGCAGTCCGGCCACCCCGGGTTCCTGTGCCCTGGGTCCCCAGTCACCCTGGGGGTTGCCTCGAACACCAGGGCGTGACTTACCTGCTGATGAGACCACTCCGAGTCCCTCCCGGACTCGACATCAGGCCCGTCTCCTGGCTCTCTTTGGGCCAAGCCCCTAGCCCCTGTCTACTTTGGGGCCTCAACCAGGGCGTGCTACTCTGTCATTCCTCCAGACAGAGGAACCTACCAATGGCCCCTCAGTGATAGTGTATCAAGAGGACCTACATAGTGTGTGCTGTTTTAAACCCAGGATGTACGTGTACGTTAGTGATTACTTATAGTGTGTCATAGTGATAAATCAACCAGGAACCCCGAGTGTAAGATCTGACGAGCACATTTGTCCTCTTGGCTTAGCATATACCTCGAGTGGAGTCCCGTGAAATCCCCTCGGTGAATGATATACTCCAGTGACCCACAGAACAATAATATCATATAGATTGTGCCATTCCCTTGGTCCATTATAACTTACCCCTCCCCAGTGTACAGGCACACTAGAAATGCCACAGTGACCAACAGAACAACATGGTATTAATCGTGCCATTCCCTTGTTCGTGTTACTTCTCTCCCCGCCCCCCCTCCTCAGTGTAGAGGCGAACAAATTGAAACACTACGGAAATACCTCAGTCTCCCCTCACAGCGTATCGTAGCATGGTAGACTCCAACCGAAGTAGGGCGTCGGCCAGGTGTCTATCGACACCAGGTGTTAACGTAAATTGTATCAGTGTATCGGTGCCATCCAGTGCTATACTAATAAGGGAAATTGTAACAAGTGCTTTCCTGTGTCTTGAATTGTAAGTGTAATCTAAGTACAATAAGTGCTGGGTGAATACTACCATAATTTCCCTAAGCCGGTATAGAGACAGACTTCCAGTCAAGTAAAACCTTGAGTTAACCCATCCCTGGCAAACCCAGAATCTGATGTATGTTAACTGATGTACTACTGTTTCTGGAAAGATCTTTGTAATACATGTGTGTAACAGTTACTGCCTTGTTTTTGTGTCCAGTCCTTTCCCTAAGAATTGCCGACCCGGTCTAGAATAGGGACCTGTTGTAGCAAGCATGTTTGAGGGACGAGAAACCAGCCAATAAATACGTAGCATAACACAAATTAATTCATATATTTTTTTAAAATTCAAACCTCGCATATTATGTACTGAAAAACTTTAAAATACACATATCTAACTATTTCACACTTTTAGCACCACTGACAATGTTTTTTGGTATTTAAAAAAAATTGCAATGTTGCATCAGTGCAGTACCTAGCTGTGACTGGTATCAGCTGCCTAAATTTCTGCAACTTCCGCTCTTGACTGCACGCCACAGGATAGGTCTAGGAAGTCGAAATTTGCACTGCCAGGTGTGTCGGAACTTCCTCTTCAATACGGCAAGAAAATAAAAAAAATAAATCGATTTTCAAAACTTCGAAAAATGGCTGCGGGGTCAGCCTGTGTGACCCAACAAATTCCATGCAGTCAGCCATGGAGGGGTTAAAGGCAAGGCCCTCAGAGTGTCAGATAGCTTAACTTTTCCGAAGTGCTTACATTGAGGTTTTAAAGAGTTCAGTTTTACATGCTTATGACTTAAGACCTGAGGTATACCGTCACCAGTTTAGGAATGCCAGGGGGCGGATTCTGAAAGCTAAAAAAAATCCTCGCAAATCCACCATCTTTGGGCGTAAGAGCAACTTTTCACTTAAGTGCATATTCTGCTAGAAAACGAGCGCAAACTCTGCTGCGTTGTCAATTCTCCTCTTAGATTTGCGCCATGAGGGAGGCAGTCCTAAGTACATCGTAAGCCTTATAACTCTTCTGTTTTTAGAAATGTTGTAGCTCAAACATCCCCCAAATCCTTAGAATTAAATCATGCATCAATTAATCCTTAAGTACATACATACAACTGTTGCAATTCTACAAAAAGTAAGTACAAGTGGCAGAGGACCGTCGTAGACGATGTCAATATACTATATCGGAGCAAGTACTACTTCGATATAAGTGTTAAAACTAGCATTGTCGGCAAATATAGCCTTTACTGCAAACATATTACAGCCTAATGATATAATGTTCACAAAAATTCGATTAAACAAGCCAATGTAAATAAGAAACATCTAAAATACAGTGATAGCCTACATGACACAATGTCGAAAAAATTATGTATCAGCGCACTTATTTCTTCTTCTGAGAAGTTCATTGCCCTTCTTCTATAGCTACATATAATATTTTGGTGGTCCTCCACTGCTTCAATACCGTCGTGGAAATAATCGACTGGCAGTGTGGAAACATCGTCTGCTACCACTATGATGTCATAGTCTGGTGTACTGTGATTGGTTACTCAGGTTTAAATTGAGAAACCTTCCGCTCCTTGATTGGCCAACACTTGCGCTGGCGCGGACTCCAGTTTGCAGGTGTTGGTCTTAAGACCGTCATACAACACTCTCCAGAATACCACTTATCAAAACCTCGTATGCACATCGCAAAAGTTATCGCAGATTTTCGTAACCCAGACGCCTTTCAGAATCCGCTCCCAGGAGTCTTACTTAGAGTTTGCTAGACATGTGACTGACACTTTTCAAATGTGAATTCGCAGTGAAAATGTGGCAAATTGTGTTAACCCAAGCTGTACTAGGTTGAGGGATATTGTACCTGAAATGCAGAATACCGAAGTGCCCCATGAACCTTACCCAGCCGAGACACCCACCCCTGGAGGAGACACCCAAGGGGCAGAAATAGTCAGCGCAGGCTCCGTGCAAGACGGGCACACCTGTGTCTTTCCCGCATGCCCCTCTCGTGCTCAGGAAACTTGCCACAGAGTTATCAGACACGGCGGACTACATCTCTGCCAGACCAGCCCTCGCCAGGTTTGGGGTGGGGCTATTTCTTTAGCCCCAGACAGCAAGCAGAAGATGGCCACTAGCCACTAAGAAGCTGCTTCCCTCCCTCAGTCACACCAGGTGACAGCCACAAACTGCACATGGGGGGAGACAGCCACAAGCCACTCCCAGTACAACCCTAAAAGAAAAGGGGAACAGGTGACAGCCAGAAGCCGCTACCCCCCAAAGAAGGGGAACAAGTGACAGCCACAAGCCGCACCCCCGAAGCAGCCTGGGGGAGACCTGGCAAGGCCCTCTGATACCTGGGGTCTTAGCCCTCCGGCTCGCCCCTCGGCAGTCCCAATCCCTGCTAGACTCATCGCCGTCGAGCAACGACAGTCCACCCCTGAAGGAGGCTCAGCAGAAAGACCACAGCCCCCGGACCAGCCGAGACGTCCCCAGGACCCTGGAACGCGACCTCCCAAGCCCCACCCAACGACCTCCTGCTTGGCAGAGTGGGCGCAGACAAGCGCGCCTATTCTCCCTGTTTGGGCCCAGCCCCTGGGCCCGATCACTCCCCCCCCAGGCCTCCCCCCAGGAAAGGCACCCACATCGTGCTGCCCTCAGACCACTTGCAGACGAGACAACCACGGGCCAGCCTCCTGACGAGGCCCCAGACAAGCACCAACAGTCCAGCCTCCTGATGATGGCCCCGACAACCAGCAGCCTTCTGATGCAGGCCGCCACTCTGGGCCCTCCAGTACTGGCAGGCCTCACCCTACAGCAAGCCCCGGCTATGCCTACCTGTCACAGAGTCCTCCAGCCCTGTCTTATTAGTGTATATTATTTTCTTGCCAAGTGTGCCACAGTTGTATTTGACTCAGATTGTAATGTAAGGTAATATACGTGTAAGGTTTGTTGCCCTGAATTTTTACACCCTGTTCCCTTTAGCTGCCTTAAGAGACCCAACCTGGTCTAGAAAGAGGACCCCGCTCTAGGCTCTATGTCTATGGTACGAGAAGTCGTACCCTTTCACGCGCAGCGTAACAGTAATCCTTGTGAATTTCCTTAATATATTAGACAGCGAATTAAGGTTTCATTTATCAGACAAGAAAGTTAAAACAGTCTTTGAGGCAGATGTCATTATTGATGATTATGTACTGCAAAAATATGGCAATAAACCTACGGAATTCACTACGAATTTCACTTAGGAAGCATACCACTCAGCAAAGCAACCAACACTCAGGTAAGCCAAACTCAGATATTAACCCTAACCGCCGGGTAATGTCTATACATGTCACAATCGGGGTACTACATGGCCGCTGGGTAGTGGCTATACACGCAAGTGTCTTCCTGCCACCATCTCATCTTGGCACCAAAGGGCAGGGAGGGAGTCCCTCCACAGCACACAGGAGAAAGTAGGCCTGTCCCGTGCTTTTGCCAGGTGTACAACGATGCCTTCAGGTACCTATTTGTCTGATTCCGTCCAGGCCCCTGTAGCTGTTTGCATCATCCACCCCTGCCAAGCCTCTTTCCAAGGATACTATAAAAGGGCTTAGTAATAGTGATGTAAGGCATGCCTTGGATGCAACAGTGTCTAGTTTATCTAGTAGAGAAGTTATCACGTTGAGAGCAAAGCCATAGTCGACGGCACAGGCAAATAACTAAACATGTCCTGTTCCCTTCCTCACGTCATTACTCATCAGCGCAACAAAACCTGCAGAACTGGGGATACTTTCATTTGCAAGAGGAAGAGTTGATGGGTAATATGGCCTTTAATTTGCTTCCCTCAGTGCTATACTTTCTAAGATATTAAGGTTCGAAAACAATCAATTTCCAGGAACTTGCTCATAGTGAGGTGACAACTGTGTTAAAAATAGTCCAGTATTTGGGGGTTAATTCCAAACCTAATTCCTCTTCTGCACCCTCTAATATCTCCTCTAGTTCTTTCAGGTGCCCTTATTGCTTTTGTCCTTATTGTAAGCCTCCAGGTCACAGTGTTGAACAGTGTTTTATGAAGAATGTTTCGACTAAGCCCATCAACCTTGTTCGAGGTGGAGCAGTGATGACTACATCTGTCTGCCCTCCATGCTTAAAGGCAGCTGAACAGTCTTGTGTTTCTTCCCCTCTCAGCTTGTTTCAGAAGATAGGGACAAGGAGCACACTCTCAAATTGCAGGCAGGAGGTGGTATGCCCAAGCCTGTTCCTAATGTCACTTCTATTTCTGGAGACATTGTCCAGAGGGCAGTTAGCAGTGCTGCCCTTGTCTCTTCTTTTGCTCCATGTTTGTTTTTTGCTATGGTACTGTTGGACGGAGCTGAACTTCCTGTGAGAATTCTACGTGACACTGTAGCTTCGCTGTCATTGTGGGTAAGCCCTGAACTTAAATCCCCAACTATGGAGTATGTATGAATTCAAGGAGTAACTGGCGCAAAGGTTATCCCTGTGGTGACTGGAGACTTGAAATGTAACTAGTTTGATGGGCCAGGGTGCCTCGGTCTAGTTGGCTCTCTTCCACTTCAAGGGGTTGCCCTGCTGCTGGGAAATGACTTGGCAGGTGAGAGTAAGTGTATTACTCTTCTATTGTCCGAGATGCCTGAGCCTGATGATCCCCCAGAGGTTGATAAAGAGGATGCAGATGTTTTTCTTGTGTGTGTTGTGACCAGATCCATGGCACAGGCAGAGCAAAGATGAGAAAACATGCCACTCAGGGAAGGAGAATCTGGTGATCCTGCAGCCACTGAGGAAACTCACCCAGATATGGCAACCAAGGACACCGACGAGAGAGGCTCCGATGATTGTTATTCCCTGGGAGATACGTTCATGAATTTTCCTGATGATAACTCTCCCGTTCCTGTTGAGGGGGTGAGTGTTGAGGGATTGAAGGAGTTGCAGGTGCGTGACTCAGTGATTCAGGAGCTGAATTTAGCTGCAGTGGAGGATTGCACCATCGAGAAAGGCAGTAGCTTTTATGTGAAGGACAGAGTATTGTGGAGGTGCGGGGATCCCCTGTATGTTATGTTGATGAAGTGTGGGACTCTCATCAGATTGTTGTGCCCAGTGGTCGCAGAAAGAACTGTTGGCATTGGCTCACTGTACCCCTTTTCAGGCCACATGGGTGGGAGGAAGACCCTGGAGCGGCTGCATGCAGGGTTCTACTGGCTGCTCATGACTGTAGATGTGGCCCAGTTCGTATGGTGCTACCATACTTGCCAGCTGGTGGAGATGCCTAATCAACCCGTACGTAAGTCACCTCTCATTCCCGTTCCTGCCTTTGACCCTTCGTTTCCTCATATTGTAGATGACATGGTGGGACCCGTGCCTCCTACATCCTCTGGTAATAAGTACCTGTTAACCATAACTGATTCTTCCACTAGATACCCTGGGGTTATCCCTCTTCATTCCCCAAAGACTAAAATAGTTGTTCAGGCATTGCTTGATTTCTTTACTAAGTCTGGGTTCCCGAGGGAGGTTCAGTCTGATGGAGGGTCTAATTTACGGTCAAATGCCTTCCAGCAGTCCATGACCCAGCTTGGTATTGTCCATGTGAAGAGAAGTGTTTATCATCCCAGGAACCAGGGTGCCATAGAGAGATACCACCAGACCCTTAAGACCATGCTTTGGCAGTACTGCATGAAACACTCGAAGGACTGGGATCGAGACGTGCTATTCCTCATTTGTCACCCATGATGTTTCTGAAGAGAGTTTGGGTTTCTCCCCTAATGAGCTGGTATTCACCCACAAGGTAAGAGGCCCATAATCTATCACTAAAGAGGCTTTGTTTAGTGATTCCACCACGGGCCATACTGTACTGGAGTATGTTTATTATTTTAAGAACAGGATGTCTAACTGCGTGGAAGTGGCTAGAGAGAATTTGAAACAGGCTCAAGACGGCATGAAGAGGTGGTATGATAGGAAAGCTCGTTTGCAAGATTTAAAGTTAGTGAAGAAGTGTTAGCAATATTGCCTCTTCAAGGACAACCTCTAGCTTTTAAGTTCTGTGGCCCCTATCCTGTGGTGCGTAAAGTGAGTAGTACCGACTACTTAGTGGAGACCCCAGACAGGCGTGAAAAACACCAGCTTAATACCGTGCTCCAGAGGCTCCTGTACCTGTGCATCTACTTTCACTTGAACAGAGTGAGGTGGTTCCCAGCGGTTTGGTAACCCCGGAAGAAAATGAGGACGACTTTCATTTACTGCAAGTGCCTGGCAAAGCAACGCTGGGGCTGCATTGTCCCTTGGTGAGAGGAAACTTGCATTTGCCAGAAGATCAGTCTCAGCAACTATTGACACTTCTTTCTTCATTTAATGATGTCTTTGGTAGCTCCCCTGGGTGGATGACCTGGACCGGGCATGATGCTGATGTGCGTGACATGCTTCCTGTTAAGCTGCCACCTTATCGTGACTGTCACCAGCACCTAGGAGTCCTCCACCACGAGTTGAAGTACATGCTGGACAATGTTCTTATCTCCCAGTGTGTGAGCCCATGGAGCTCCCCTGTGATCCTGCAGCCCAAGTAAGACTGTACAGTGAGATTCCATATCGGCTACCGCAGAGTCAACACTCTGACTAGGACCGACACATATCCCCTGCCTTGATTAGAAGACTGTGTTGACCACATTGGTTCGTCCTGCTACATTACTCAGCTGGACCTTAAGAAGGGCTTCTGGCAGGTGCCCTTGATGGAGCAGGCAAAAGAAGTCTCGTGTTTTGTGGCAGATGGTCAAACTTATCATTGTAATGTGATGCCGTACGGGATGAAAAATGCCCCAGCTGCCTTTCAGAGACTCACGAACCTAGTCAACTTAGTGGGCTTCCAAATTGTGTAGTGTACTTGGATGATGTAGTAGTGTTCAGTGATACTAGGGATGACCACATAGAACAATTAAATAAGTTGCTTTCAAGGCTCTCGGAAGCTCATATTGTTGCTAATGTAAAGAAGTACGAATTTGTTCAGGCTCAAGATCAGTAATGTGGCTACGTTGCTGGTCAAGGTCGTGTCTGCCCCCCTTGTTCAAAGGTGGAGGCCATTAAGAACTTTGCCACACCTAAACCAGTGAGTGTCGGAGGTTCTTGGGCACTGTTGGTTATTATTATTATTATTTTTAGCCCAAAATGCGTGATAACATCAGGAGTGCAAATTTTCATCTAGCAGTGATAACGAAAACCATTATAACCATGTGCACGATAATCAAGGAATCACTGTGTGTGTGTGTGTGTGTGTGTGTGTTCTTACCTAACTGTATCTTTACACGAATGAGTCAAGCTCGTACTGTCCCGTGTTTTGAACTATTCTGATCATACATGTCTTTAAATTTATGAATAGTTTTGACACACAGTTTCATTTGGTAGCGCATTCCACTGAACAACTGATCTATTTGGGAAACTGAGTTTCCTTACGTCTTTATCACTGCTCTTTTTATACAGTTTTTTTGCAGTGTCCTCTTGATGTTGCTTCTCCATACGTTATATACTCATTTATGTCTATTTTCTCTTTTCCTGTGATGCAATTGTATAGCATAATCATGTTTCCTCTTTTCCTTCTCTCCTGTAATGTTGGTAGGTTTAATTATTCAATTCTTTTCTCGTAGCTTACTTCCCTTAAGTTTGGTGCCCATCTTCTTGTGGCCGATTGTACCTTTTCAGTCTTATCTATGTGTTTTTTGAGATGTGGCTTCCAGACTACTGATGCATACTCCAGAGTTGGTCTGATGAATGATGTTATCTTTCTCAGCAAGTCTTCATCTATATATGTGAATGCTACTCTCACATTAGCAAGCAGTGTGTATAAGTTCCTTACTTTTTCATTGACGTGGTCAGCTGGTGATAGTCTGTTATTGATATTATAATCACTGTGTGTGTGTGTGTGTGTGTGTGTGTGTGTGTGTCTGCGTGTGTGTGTGTGCGTGTGTGTGTGTGT